>VWYH01004011.1:992596-1026241 GCA_013399365.1 Pampusana beccarii
CGGCGGGGAAGCGGCCTCGCCTCCCTCCGTGCCTGCGGGTGCGGGTTCGCCGCTCCTTCCTTCCTAAGGAGCCTTCTCCGGGCGCCCGGGGATGGGATAATTTCGTTTTCGCTGTTTCGGAGAGTTGTCTCTTCCGTGTATGAGTAAGAGGTTTATCACACTGAAATATGGACCTGGGTTCAGAAGTTGCCTCGTTCGCTGCAGATGTGGTAGTGTTCTTGTCATCACTGTTTGCTCTGAAGTGCTTGTAATTGTAAACTCGGCCTCTGTTGGGTTTTAACCAAGAGCATGTATAGTTTAGTGTAAAATATTGCCTGGGATCATGTTTCTTATCGTTTTGCTTAAGGAGTAATGTACTTCTTAGAAAGAAAATTACAACCATTGCCTCCAAAACATACAAGTTTATTTTGTGTGATGTATGTAATTGCCAATTAGCATTACAAACTGTGTACAGTGGGGTTTGCTTAGGACGTGCGTACATAGTGGCATAAAATTTAGTCATCTGTAAAATGCTATGGCAATACCCTACAGTATTTGCATGTAAAGTGCTTGTAACATGAATCAATGAACTTCGCAGGCGAGTCCTGTGAAACGTAGGGGAAAGACCCTGTAACCGTCAGGTGATGTTTTAGCCTTACTAAAAAACCTGTCCCTGTGGGATGCAATGTAATCGTGCACTAGAATTTAACTGCTAAATGGGTGATTTCTGTTAAACTTAGTCTTTAGTAATGGGTTTGCAACTGGCTTCAAGAACAAGGACCCCTAATAGGGCTGGGGTTTCACTAGGACATGTAGATGGCAGATTTTGAAATTGCATTTCCTTAATTGTGCAAATACACAACTGTTATAAATTGTTCATTTCTGAAGAAATCAATCCCTTAGCACTGCTTTCATAAAGCTGGTTTTGTTGTTTTACATGTGCTTTGGAGCAATTAAAAATTAAATGGTTAATACATTGTGTGCAGAGTCATTCACATCTATTAAATCAGTAGGCATAAACCTTTAATTGTCCTCAAGGATCCTGATGACAAGGCATTCATTTTTATTTCATTTTTGATAGCTGTTATGTTTTGCTATAGCTTTAGCCTGATAATCAAAATGTCTTGCTTTATACTTAAATAGGGTTCCCCTTCATTTCAGGTAGTAAACAACCATTTAATTTTATCTGTTTGTAAGGCAGCTTTTCTGCCTGATATGAAAAAAAAAATCCATTAATTGTTCCAAAGCACATCACTGATGGGGAAAAAATATTTCCAATTATTTTTTCTTTTTCAATTTAAAATATAGCATAAAAATCTGAAAGGCAAGAAGAATTGTTCTTAATATCTGCAGTGCCTCTTGCTTTTCAGCCTCCTCCCCCTGGTTCCACTATACTTCTAAAACTTTAATCTTTCACTAACATGCCATAAAAATGTTTTTTGGCAATGTGACCTCCTCCTTTTCTAGAAAGATGGTGTGGCAGTTGATTTTGAGAGGGAGTGGTGTAGGAAGGAAGGAGACATTGATAACTTCCCTCTTGCATTTTTACTTTCATTTTTGTTGCCTGACGTTTGTGGGTTGTGCGTGTTGTGTCAGTTCAGGGGCTGTGAGATGCTGTACCACACGACTTGTAAAGGATATTAAATAAGCAGCTGCCTTGGTGCCTTTTGGAGAGTCGAGTCAGCCCAAAGGGCTTTGAGTCCTGCCGTTCATCTCAGTAGGAGCAGAGCAGAGCCCTCGGACAGATGATGTAATCCGGGCTGCTGCAGCAGGGTGGTTTGAAGGGCCAAACTCACGTGTGTATCAACCTAATATCATCGTTTAAGTTCCAGAGTCGCAGATCCGTTTTAACAAGTCTTTCACCGCTGGAGTTGTGTAATGTCGAAGAGTCTGTGCTGCGTCTTTCTTGGGGTCACAAAATGACGAGTTGTTATAACTAAAGGAAATAGAGTTTCTAAGTGTGTCACTCAATCGTGTTTTAAATAATTTAGGATAAGCATTAACTGTATTTGAGCTAAATGTGATTCGCCTTTGGTAAGTGAGAATAAACTTTGAACCTTTTATAGGTCACATAAAATAAAGCAATTCATATTTCCTTGAAGTCTTGCCAACATTTTGAAGTACTGCATTTTTTCTGGACTCATGTCATGCATCATAGTTGTTCGTATTAATCACAGTGGCTCAGAGACTGGATGTAGTAAGTCCATAATAATGTGCTGTCTGTAGAAAACTGGGAGCATGAGTGTAGTTTCCACCTTCCAGGTAGAAATGTGTATCTTTTTCAGATTGTGGAAGCCATTTCTATCTTCAGTTTGCAAACCTGCTTGTGAAAGAAGTATTACAAATTGTGCCATTGTACTTGTACAGTTCAATTTTAAACATTAAGTCAAGTTACAGGAAGAACAAGATCGTCTTGTTATCTCAGGCTCTGAGGAAATTACATTTCCTAGGCCAAAGACCTTATTTATGGCCTATTTTTTTGCAGAGCTTTATGTCATCAAATAGTCTAACTGAAGTTTGCTCTACTGATTTACAGAAACCCTTTCCAGGAGCACACCTCAGTTAGCAGAATGTGACATAAACATAGCTAATGAATCATATTCCAGCGACATCGAGGTGGAGTTTTGATCTGTGAGCCACCGCTTCACCTCCTCAAAGAGCCCCAGTTGTCAGATCCTGACTCCTCATGAAACGTGAGAGGTGGGAATAAAGCAGCTTTGTCAAGGATACGTCATTATGGACAGTCTGTCAGGGTGAAGACAGGCAGATACGGAGTATTTATATTTAGGAAAGGATCTCAGGCTTCTCTTTTACAGGAGCTACTTTGTTTCATGACCCTTTCTCAATAAAAGCAAATTGTCGGCAAACACCTATGATTGAGAACATGGATCTCCAAGAGACATGCCAGAGGTTTCAATGAAATGCTTTTCGCGGTTGCCACCCACCGGTGTAAAACAAGCCGTTCTCCGTCGAGATGCGCGGCAGTGGGTGGTTGCACAGGGAAGGCTGTTTGGGTCGCGGCGCTTCCCGAGCGGTGCAGTAACGTGTGGTGCTGAGCACACCTCTGGCAGGGCTCTGGGGGGCTGCCCTGTCCCAATGGGGACCTGCTCCCTTCTCTGGTGATCTGCCATACAGTTGAGCTATTTGCCAGATCCATGCTTTTCTTTCCTGGTTTTTAGATGTTCAAAAGTATCTTTAGTATTAAAAATCGAAAATACATTTGAAGTGTAAATCACACTTCCTATGAAGTGAGGCATGTAGGCAATTATTTTAATCTTACTGGTTTTACTCTGCTTCCATAATTGCCTAGTCAAACATTTATGCAGCTGTTGAACTCCATGATAAGATACAAACGCAAGGGCACACCCAGGTACCTGCAATCTCCAGTGTGCTGTGGTCTTGTAAACACCATCGCCCTTCCAAATAAAGTGGTTTTAGAGAACTTTGATATACGAAAACCAATTCTAAATTGGTCCAAACACCAGTTATTGGTAACAAGGGAAATGTGGTTTTGAGCAGTGTGTGATTGTCTGTATACAGAAGTGAGAATACTGATTCATCTTCCCGATTTGAAACTGGGAATTGACAAAAAGATTTTTAATCAAATGAAAGTAGTTTGTCAATAAGTAGCATTACTCAGTGAATAAAAGGCATGTGAGTATACAGGGTTGTAATATTGCAGTCAAAACTTAATAATTCATGTAAGAGCTAGAATCTGTTTTTTTGTTGGATTTGTGTTTTGTGTGCTTTTTGTTTGGGGTTTTTTTGTAATTAAATTTATTTTTTAAGGTGCTGTAACATTTCTCTGTACTGTATAAGATTCAGAAAGTAAAACCGGGCCATTCCTTATCAGTGGCTTGGAGCCTGTTTGACTTTGTCACACTTCTCTTGGATAACCTCTTTATAAACAGGTACATAAATTGTAAACAGTGGAGAAACATGGTTTAGAGTTACTTCAGTAGACTCCTGTTTTTCTTTGTGCTTTTAATAGCATTTTGGGCTTGATGCAGAACTTATTGAAGTCAGTATGAGCTCTGACACTTATTCCCTTATTATCAGATTGCACTTTTACAGTGTTTGTGTTCACTGCGTATTCCTGTCGGCTTGGCTTTTTAGAGAGGTCCAAAAACTTGAAACATGCATGGGCAAAGCAGTTGTGGGGTTTTTTAAATACTACACGTTAAGCGGATGCCACTTTTCTTTTTAAGTTCAAACATTTAACTTTTGCTTTGAACAGCACAAATGATTACACAGTGTTGAAAATCAGAATTTTTACTCTTTATTGATTGTATCTGAGAGGTTGTATGTACTTTTATGACTGCCTTCAGCATTATACTTGGAGATGAGATACCACCTCTGAAACAATGTTTTCTCCATTTTGTGTGCTGTGTAGCACAGCACTTTCTCTGAACGTACCCCAGCTACAAACATCGGGTCTCAAGAAAGCCTCATGAAATAAGACATTTCTATTTACAAATGGGGTGAAACCAATGCAGCAAGGTCACCTGCAAGGTTGGTAGCAGAGTGGGGAACGAAGACTGATTGAAATTCTTACTGCAGTCTTCTAACCTTTAGTTACACTCCTCCTGTGCTCCTTTAATTATGTTACTTGACAAAATTAGGGGGCGGAGGACAAGAAAATGAATTAATCTATTTACTGTCTGCCTAGACTCTTAAGTATTATGTTGAAACAAATATCTGGACTATATCCTTTTACATTATAAAGCAGTTCTTGTCCCTTTGGGGTTGCTCAAGCCCATGTTAAATGCAGTATTAACTTTAAATCTGTGCTGTTTGAAAGTATTAGTAGCTCATTCACTTTTTTTTGACAGTACGCTTCTATGGTTGTTGTGTCTGCCTCTGTAGCTCTCAGGCAGTTAGATCTTTATTATGGGTTTTGGCAGTTGCCAGAGAAAAAAATGAACCTCCCACCCTTAAAATTGTGAATGCCCAATCTCTTACCGCTCCTGAGGCACTAGACACAAAACCCTAAGATGTGGCTTGTGAGTATAGTATTGCACTGTATTTGTGGGGATACTAGTATGAAAAAAGCTATTTGTAAATAAGTCTTACATGGAACTGACTAATTTGGAGTGGCATATGAAATCTTAAACACTTCGGGTTTAATAAAAGTAATTTCTCTTATGAGTTGGAACCTGTAGTTCAGGCAAGTCCTCTGCTAAGGGAGGCTTGATTCTCCGTGACCTTTGGAGTCCTGCCTGTGGGTAAGGAAAAGAATTGCCTGGTTTATACCCATTTATCCTCTTTTTTGGTTGTCAGTTACTACCGCAGGACCCAAGGCAGCAGCAGGAGAAGCACAGGATATAGTCCTGATATACTATAGGAATTTACCACTTTTTTGGTTTTGAAAGCGAATTCCTGCAAAGGCTTCATGTGTCAGTTTAAAGACAGGGATGTCCTAGAAAGTTTTTGGCTGGTTCTTTACTGTTGTCTAGGCTATTTATTCCCTGTCTCATGTGGTGGACTTCAGGGAAAAAGGGGAGCAATTTCCGTATTTGTTTTAAACTTGCCTTTGTTTTCATACAAAGTTTTACAGTTTTGTAATGATCTCTGTACTGGGTTCTTGCATTTCTTGATTCAGCATCCGATTTTTTTTTTTTAACCTGAATTTAATTATAAAATGTAGGTGTTTAATTTTCCAGCAATGTGAAGCCATGCTTTTCTAATTTGTTTTATTAGCTTAATAACATACCTGAATTATACAGTCATAGTGCTCCCTTTTTCTGTGTCTGGGTGTTTGTTCCCTGGGCCAGCAGCAGCGTGAACCGGGGCTAAAAGCTTCTGCAGGGAAGCTGTGCTCCCTCTGGGACGTTAGGGGGGGATTTCTGCCACATGCACAGTGCTTTTAATATAGGAACTAGAAAATTGTCTTTTCCTTGTTTTAGAGTGAAGGCACTTGTGCTGCATGTTTATTCATGCTTAAATACCTACTGGTTAATTAGCTTGTTTTGTTCCGGCGTTTGACGTGTTACATCTAGTGTGGAATGGGGTTTCCCCCTTTTCCACGGGGTGGTTTGCCAGGACCTCAGGGGTGGACGTGTGGGGAGCGAGCGGCTGTGGGGCTGGGGGGGTCGGACTCTGCCCCGGGCGCCCAGCTGGACCGCACTGCAGGGATTTGCACTTTTAGTCATCGGGAAGCATCTCTTATGCTGCTATAATAAAGGTTATTTTCTTTTCAACGTTTTGGGTTGCTCTGTATTCCTATAAATACACTTCATGGGATTATTTTTGTGTGGTTTTTAATATGTTTTCCTGCTTTAAAAAAATAGGATGATCCTCTTACCTTTTTTTTTTTTTAAAAAAAGCCCAAATTGTCTGTGACATTGTATAAATCTAGTATCAGTGGAGTTTGAGGATTAATCCACAGGTCTAGACTAAATAGTCGGGTTTAGTGTCATGAAGATTGTGTTGGGCATCAATTCAATATCCAAGGCTCCAAGGTTAAACTTCGGTATTCTGAGCATTCTCTTGCTTTCCGAGGTGCAGTGGGTGGGAATGTAAATGTTCATCTCCTCATGTGTGGCTGTCGTGTGATTTCAGTTTCACGTGCATTTGGAAATCTGGTTTTCCCTTCGGGATTGCATTTTATCATGATGCTGGGTTTATGCAAGAGAGTACTGCATGTATTAAATCTCTGCCAGTCAGATGCAGAAAGGTTTGCTCTAAGATGAATATATAGCTGTTTTAGGAAAAAAAATGGACAGTATAGCACTTGTTCCAGGAAAACCAATCTTTTTCATTTTTCAGTGTATGGTGCCTTTGGTTGTAGTTGGTGTTTTTATCATAATAATATGCAGTCTAGTTTAGCAAATACAAAGAGCAATATGCTGGCAGAGTACGCTGCTGCTGCTGGATAAGCAACATTTTTCCTGACCCATGTAGACACACAGGCACGTGCTTCAGTTCTGAAAGCACCGAGAAGTTTTATATTTCACTGTGGATGACTTTTGAATTTGAATTCATTTAAGTTCTCTTTAAAGATGAAACTGCTGAATTCAACAGCAAAGGGCTGTAGTTGTTATGGGGGGGCAGGGAGGAAAAGTGGAACCTTGAGGTGTTTCTTTTTAGGTCTTATGAAATATTCCAGGAAACAGTTGCCATACTAGGGCTTTTACGTAATTTTAAATATAAAAATGCCTAATACTTGTTCTGGATCGCTAACTAACCATCAAAAACGGTTTGACTGGTGCAGAAAGATTCCTTGTTCAAGAGTGATCCAGCTGTAAAGAGAGGTGTCTCAATATGTACTGTTGACTTTGGGGTACAAAACAGAGACAAAGCTGCATCTTTTCAAGTTATTGGTCTAAATAAGGCTGCTTTGGCTTAGATTGATATTTTTCTGAGTTAACATCAATTTAAGTTGGTCATGCAGGAATTCGTTATTTTTCAGTTGAAATAATTGGTCTGTTCAGTGACTTTATCTGTGTTTAAAACTGTTATGAAGTTATTCTTCCAAATCACTGTTTTCCTCCAGACAAGTTCTAAGATGTACTTTATTTTGTGCTTCACAGAGTTATCAATAGTCTGTTACCAAAGGCACTGATTTGCATTTGAGATATAGAAACATTTTTAAATGTACGTTTTTTAATACTTCTACTTCATTGTGTCTGTAATGACATTAATAACAAGGCACTTTTGTATTTTCCTGACATCTGAAAAAATAAGGCTTTTTCAGAGAATTTTACTTCTCACAGGTGCAAAATTTTCTTTCTTATCTGTGTGGGCTGCTACCACTAAAACTTCAAACATTAACATTAAAGAAACCCACGTTGACCTCTAAGCATTTTGAAAAACTAATATGAGCGTCTTGCTTAATACCGATATTAACTTAAACTTTGTTTCCTTTTCAGGAGCTTGAAGAAATCCGCAAATGTGGAATGAAAAACTTCCGTAATATCCAGGTTGATGAAGCTAATTTATTGACTTGGCAAGGGCTTATTGTTCCTGTGAGTATAAACTACTCCTTATTCTAGTAAGCTTTAAAATAAAAAAATAGGATCATTTATATCTCACATTGCCACAGTCTAGTAGTGCTGCTGGTGACTGTTCGACAAATTTTGCACCCTGACAAAAATATTTTCTTATTATGAAGCCTGGCTTTCAGACTTGTGGGTTTGTGCAGAAGCTAGTTGTTTATAATATAATGTAAGTTTATATAGATCATACTGCAGCATCTTAAACATACTTTGGGCAGTGAAGTGTGGTCCCAGATTTAATTCTTGTCTCTCTTCAGGCATCTTGTGTAATCTTGGGCAAATCATTTAACCTTCCTGTCTCATTTTATTTGAGTGTCTCTTGTGTTTTGTTTTATCGAAGTCTGATAATGTTAGTAGGTGGTTCTTATAACTACTCTGAAGAGAAATCGGTGTGTAATTGAGAGTTGTTCCGGACTGCTCTGATCGATACCTGCGGGTGTGCGGGGGCTCGGGTGGCACTGGGTTACCTGGGAGAGGTGTTGGAAGAGGGAAGCCAATGAAGTTTGTAGCTACATTCAGCTTGAAGTACAAAATCTACATCATCATAGGAAAAAAAAAATTGAGATATAAAATATTTTGTTTACTCATTAATAGATTTTTTTTTTTAAATCGACTACATTTATTTCTAGGATAAAATTGAGTATTGGAAAAAGTTTGATGCAAGGAAAAGGTTTGGATTTTCAGAAGTGAGCCCTTTAAAATAAAGTCTCTTTATTTAGGCATTAACTAATGCAAAGAAAACAAAACCCCACACTTTTATTTTTTAAAAACGCTACAGTCTTTTAAGAAAATGTTTACTATAAGTAGATAACCACTGTATTAGTCAAATAGAAAGGGAATTGTTATGAAGGGAAAGCAGGAAACACAGCACAGTGGATTCCTTGGTTGCCGTCACTTGGATTTTCGCCTCCTGGGTTCTCCACTGCCGCGGCCCCTGCTCCCTGCGGTACCTGAGCTGCTTTGAAGTCTGCAGCAGTAGGGGCTGCCCCACCAAGCCATCAGTCCTGCTTTGCCTTGGGTGCTGCCTGCAAGGTCCCCAGGCCAGTGTAAATCCGTCTTACAATAAAAAGCCTTGGAAACATCTCTTCAGCAGCGCCTCTGCTTTGGCGCTTGGAGGCCATTCCCCAGCTCACATCACACAGGCACTTTACATACATTTAGTTTACGCTGTTTACTTATGTTCCTGCGAGTAATTCCTTTGAGTGGTTGAGGCTGCTCTTGCAAATAAAGCAAGCAGGATTTGACATTAAAATTTGACAGATCTGAGAAAGAATATGCTTTAATAAGCCACTCTGATATTTGTGGCTCGTGTGTAGCAGTTTACTGCTTTGATAATACTTTGAAGCAGTATAAGGTGGGTAAATATGACTAATAAAGCAAACCACCAAAATACTTGTTTATTCCTGCTAATAACAGCACTATGTGGTGTGCAGCATCTATTTTTAACAGTTTCTGCTCACCAGAGTGTGAGCTGAGTGTTTGTTTTGCAGAGGTTCACAACCTCACAGATGTTTGAACATTGAGGCACTGAACCTCAGTGCTTTGTACCTTCCTATGGGTCGTAACCTGTCCCCTTTCAAGGGAAATGGCCTCAAATTCACTGCTGGTATAGTAGAGAGAGGATTTTGTCATGAGAGTATGCTTCCTATAGTAATTAACAAAGTGTACATGTTCAAAGAGCAGTATAGTTTATTACTTTGAGGATATGCTGTAGAAGATACTTTAGTAGTAGCATAATTGTTTTAGCTATTGCAGCGCTGAATTTGATGGCTTTAAAATGTCGTGTACAAGCGGGCTGCAAGTTTAATTTTGTTGCTGAGTTTTTGAAGTTTTACATGCTGCTTCCGTTTTAGAAAATGTCCTTGCTTGGAGTTTAAAGACATATTGCTCATACTTTAATAGGCCTGACCAGTTACTGATTATTAAACTCTATAACTAACCATTACTTAGGTCAGCTTCTTAATGAAGGTATGAAAGATACAAAGGTTAATATTTTAAAGAGTGTTCATACGGAATTATTGTGAAAGATACTGCTTAAAAAATTGTTCTTATATGTAGTATATTTTGTTCTTCAGAACATCTATTAGTTTTTAAGGGTGTTTGCTCACTCGAAGCAAATTGAAGACAACTTGTCAACTTGTTTTTCTCTTCTAAATTGTAGAATAAGGTGGTTTATGTACTTAGTGTTGAAAAGGTACGCTATTTGTTTGATTTCAACATTCAAATGAGAGTAGCTATGCCAGGCTCCTCATTCTTGTAAGAGGTAGGGTTGGTGTACCATGAATTTCATTTCACATAATCAGAAGTGCTTGCTGTGGACAAACTTTTGCAGAGCAGAAATACTCCAGGGGAACGTGAGGTGTGTTTGTCACTTGTGTTTCAGTACTTATAATCCTGCTGTTCTCCCTGTCAGTGTCAAAATAACAAATAATTGGAAATGAATTGCTTGAATATTCTGTGTTTTGTCTGCTTAAAACATGAGCAGCCCTTTACATACAGTTCTGGTTCAATTTATTGGTGATTTATAGTGAAGAAGTGTTCTGACTGAGAGTCAAGTGGAAATTGGACATTTTTTAAGCCAGTTCCAGTTCACTGAACATCCTCACAAATTTCAGCGTGTGACGGAGGCAAGAACCAGCGAGCCCTGGGGACGGGCACTCACTGCTTACCTTGTCACCACCACCACAGGTTATTGGTTAAACTTCCCAAGTTTTTAGGACTGCTTGGATAAAAAGTGATTTCTAAAGCCACTCTAGTTACCTCTTCCCTCGACTACGGAAATTGTGCTGTGTTTCTTAGAAACACACAACCAGCCTTCTGCATATGGGTGAAACTAAAATTAAATGTTTTCTGTTTAATAATATTTTAATAGAATGCTCCCCGCACCCAAATATTGGTAAACCTTTTTTGACTTCTGGAGGGGGTTTGATTGCAGGGAATGGTGTGGTTGCTAATGAAGAATGTGTGTGATTGTGTTTTACACCAACTGGAAACTCTCATCTTTCGATTTTTATTCCCAGAATGTTTGGAAGTGCTTCATGCCACAGTTAGAGTTTTCAGTGCAGAATGGTATTTTTATAAGCTTTAAGTGTAGCAATGGTTTCTTTTTCTTCTGCCTTTCTTCTACGGTTAATATTTGAAGCAGTATCAATAGCCTTTCCAAATGAGATTCTGGGCATCGTGTTTTGGTTTCAGCGTGAAGATCTACCTTGCTTACTTCACGGTTCTCTCATCGTGCTCCTTCAGAAATGATCTGATAAGAGTGGGTGCTAGAACTGCATACCGATTCAGACTGTTCTCATCAGCCGGCGCAGTGAATGTCTATCTTTAGTACCAATGAGTGCTCAGCAGAGTTTTGTGTAGTCAGCACAAAAATGTTCTTGGAACATATAGGGAGATCTGACAAATCAAATTGCTTTGCTGTTCATACCACCATATTGTGAGACACATAAAATAAGTAGGTTTAGAGAAACCCATTTTCCTTGTCAGGTTTCCTGCTTGTATCTCAGAAAGGGTTTACAATGTGTTTTGAAATACAAAGTTGGGAATAAAACTACTTAATAGATAGGACCTTGAGGCTGGAGTAAATGGGACTGAGTGCTTTCTTACCAGCAGAAATGTCAGCCAACTTCAGAACAACCGTAATCTGCTTTTTCCGGGGTGAATACAAATGTTGTAGAGGTTGTGTTGCCTCTCTCTTACCCAACAGGTTTGGATGTTTCCTGACACAGAGACGTGGCAGTATGCGGTGGGAGAAAGGGCCTTGATAGATCAACACCTGGAGCGTGCTTTTGCTTAATTGTATCCATAAGAATATGCCAGATTCTTGACATTCTGCCTTCTTGTTGTAGGACAATCCTCCATATGATAAAGGAGCCTTCAGAATCGAAATCAACTTCCCAGCAGAATATCCATTCAAACCTCCGAAGATTACATTTAAAACAAAGATCTATCACCCTAACATCGATGAAAAGGGGCAGGTTTGTCTGCCAGTAATTAGTGCTGAAAACTGGAAGCCAGCAACCAAAACTGACCAAGGTAGGACTCCGTGTGGAGAAAGAACTGGATATCGAGAAACTCCGTATTGTGTTTCAATTTAAAGCTTCTCAGCTGGTCACTGCTCTTACGGTGTGGTCATTGTCATAAGGTTTGTGTCACGAATCGCGTGTTGTGAGCACAGTGTGCAGCTCTGCTGGAATCTCATTCTTGTATTGGAAGGTAAAGTAATGACATTGACACGTGGCATTTCCAGCCCACGAAACCACAAAACTTCCTGACTGAAGAGTTTATTAAGGTGGTGTCCGCCACATATTTTCAAATTCTGCTGGTAATTTGTGGGGGGTGTTATTTTGTTTCTTTTTGAACAGTGACTTTATAACCTAGACATGTTCAGTACCTTCCTGGATGTTGGAAAGAAAGGGTCTAAAACCTCAAGGCTCTGTGTATTTTATCATCTCTGCCATGTGGCTCAGTGATTTGAACATATGGCTTGAAATATCTGGGGAGTCATAAACAAAACATGAAATCATAACACGAATTAAATCTTAGATCTTAAAACATCACTGCTGTGACGCTCACTGCATAGAGTGTCTTTGGATAATAATTTAAATATTTTAAGGAAGAAAGTTCCATCAGGTTCTGTTGCAGACTGTGACCTGAGTAGGTTTTTTATTTTGCTGTTGCTTCCATTAATTGTTGGGGTGACAATTTCCTGTTCTGGCAGGTAATTATTAATTTGATATTAAGCATTTATTATTGTATGTATAGAAGGAGCAAACATGCTTGCAAAAACTGCATATTTTAAAATAATATTAATTCAAATGAGCAGCAGTTTAGTCCAGTGCAAGAGCTTCAGTGACACCGAAGTGTTTTGCTCTGTAGAAAGTGTTTTCCTTCTTCCAGACTCCTCTTTAAAGAGCGTTGTTTTCAGTTGAACTCTACTCCTGGTAGTAAGCAATGCTGTACTTAAGATTTCTTTTTTCTGTGTACTTCTGTACACTAATAAAGCTGCTTACAGTGCATGATCTTGCCCCAAAGACAAAATAGGAAAATGCCCTGTAGTTGTTTCAGAAAAGATGAATCAGTCGAATGTGGGGGAAACCAGAGGTGGCAGCAAAAAGAACTTGTGAAGATCTTAGGAGTTATTACTGATCTATCCCAGATTATACAGGACAAAGATCCTTGGGAGAGATGAAATGGAAACGGTGTGTGGAAGGTTTCTGTTGACACCGTAGCAGTTGTCTTACTCTCTGAGCCTTCTCTAGTTAAGCAGAGGAACGACGTGTCTGCCTGGCTTGAATTGCAGGTTGGCATTAGTTGGAGCTATTGAAGCAATTGTTTGCATGCAGGAAAGAGCGTCTCCCTGAGACGGCAATTCCCTTTTTATCTGAGAGAGTCAATCAAAACTATGCTGAAATCAGAATTTGGAACAAACCCTGGCTACCAAAAAATTGCAAATATCTCCATTTCTGCTGTTTTCTGGTCTTGTGTCTCGTTTCCCTCGGCATTTTAGTGTCAACATCTGTTGTCACTGCACCATTGTATCAACCTGCAACAGGATAATTACAGCCCTGCATAAGTGTCTATTCCTTTTTCTCCAGAACTCTCCTCCACTAAAAAATAAACTTCAATCTGTTTGCTACTTGTGCCTTTCTCAAGGAAATAATGCAACATTAGTACAGCATCAGAGTGATGGGTTTTGATCAGTCAGGTGTCAAGAAAGTGGGGAGGTTAGGTTCATCATAAATCATTAACTCACCTTTCATGTACTAGACATGCATCTTACTGCTGTACTTTTAATTAATTTATGCTTAATATTACAACAGATTGTTGTGACAGGGTAGTTTTAAAATGCTGTGGATATTGAGGCAACTCCTTTTGTGACAATCCTCATTTTTTCTGGCTTGTGTGTTAAATAAGCTTAATAACACAGTAACACTTTTTCTGTGATGTTTTACTGAGGAAAAAGGGATTGTCACTTGCAGTATTGATGCTGGTTTCACAGGTAGTCATTAATCTGATGGCCGTTGTCATAGGATGGTGACTGTGGAGTACACTAGCGTCAATTTTGCATTCTACAGATAGCGTGTTGCAGTTTAAGCTCTGATTTGTAGCAAGAAATGTTCCTGTTCAGCATTATAGCGACAGGCGTATTTCTCTGGATTTTGAGTATTTGTTTTGTTCCCCATTCCTGTCAGGTAAGGGTGGAAAAGAGTGTGAGCATGGACACACTGATGCTCTCACAGGAGCCACTCTGCTGTTGTACCATCTACTGGAGTGATAAGTGTTGTAAGAACTTACATTGCAAGATTAGGTAGAATTAGGTGTCCCTGCCTTCTATAGACTTGCCCAGTTCTCCTTTTACCTCTCAGGGGATGGATATGAGAACTGCTTGTTGTGACCTGTCTGGCTTTAAATGGTTGTGAGCGCGTGAGGAAAATGCAGCAATAAATGTCATTGTAGTGAGCAAGGTTCACTGCGTGATTGTCAAGCATGGTTCAGTTATTTTAGGAATGACATTTCATCTAAAAGTCACAGGAGAACATTGATGAAATGGCTGTAAATAGTGGGGTGAAAAGCACCGGGCAGTTCTTATCCATTTGTTTGCCCGGTGTATTGCTACTAGTGGATGTATTTAGTGGTTTAGAATAAAGGGAAGAACTGTGTGCTGTTTTTAGGGGGAGCAAGAGTCTCAGAAAAATAAGTTGAAAAAATAGTTTCCAAAAGCAGGCACAGTTACAACTGCATCGTTGTCACAGGTGTTAGGGAAAAATGTTTCATGATGGAAATTCCATCTTTACCCAATTCCTTTTAGATGAACTTGTCTGTGAAACTTAGTTTCTTTCTTAGCCATAGGAGAATATTTCAGATAGGATGCCAGTTACATGGGAGATGATTTGAAGTGCATTTTAGTCTATTTATGTTGATTTTATTTACAAATATGATTTTCTGGTGTTCATTCACAGGCATTGAACTAAATTTTGGCATATCGCTGTAGCTTATTCATGCTCTGCTTTTGAAAAGACCCTAGATTTATGGGGATGGATTTAAATGCAGTTAAAGCTCTTACTGGGGAATTTTGCTTATGCTTTTTAAAAACTAACCTGCTTGGTCTCTGATGGTATTTATACTTCTTTTGACAGTAATCCAGTCCCTCATAGCGCTGGTGAATGATCCACAGCCCGAGCATCCCCTTCGGGCTGACCTAGCTGAAGAATACTCTAAGGACCGTAAAAAATTCTGTAAGAACGCTGAAGAGTTTACAAAGAAATATGGTGAAAAGCGACCAGTGGACTAAAATCTGACACAATTGATGTCAGCAACGTATGATAGAAGATCGGAGCAGTGCATTTGAGACACCCCGTAAAGCAGGACTCTCTGGAAAATTGACAAGTGCCACCTTTCGGTGTTAACTTGTGGCTGTTACTAACTTTCTACAGTTTTCTTAATCAAAAGTGGGCTAGGTAACCTGCAAAGAAAGGATTAAAATTTAAGATGTTCTAGTTCTGCTTTCTTTGTTTAAAAATCACTGCTTCAATATACTTTAAAGTATGCTGTTTTCTTTTTCTCGTCAGAATTTATCAGAAATATCTTAGACTTATATTCTGCCCTTAAATTGAAAAGGTTGTGGCTGTCATTTCTTATTTTTCCTTGCAGTTCCCACTATCTTAAGTTCATTTAATTCTTCAATGAATTTTATCCCCCTCCCCAAACCGATGTCTTAGAAAAAATATCCCAGTTCCGGCAGGAAATGATTGAGTGTTTGGCAGTTTTGTTTTCTTTTTAAATGTTGCACTGTGCTTTGTGGGACTTGTTGCAAGTTCCCCTGAACTTCAGTTTGTAACATAATAAAAAACGAACCAACCCCACAAAAACAATCAGAAATAATATCCAGGTCTCATGTAAATCTGGCTGATGTTACCACAAAATGTTTATTAAACGGGGAAACCCAAGTTATTGTGTGCGTCATTGAATTAAAATACGGCTTATGTCCTTTTGGGAAAAAAAAAAAATCTGTAGCAAATGAGTACTGGAATGTGATGACCAATTTCTTTCACTTGTATTCTTAATAACCTATGCAGAGCAGCTCGGGAAACGTGCACAGAACAACATTGCAGCCGGGTCAGAAGAGTTGCAGAAATTGGGGACCAAGAGGTACCAAAGTGATAAACTGTTTTTTGAGTTCAAAATCGGTATTTTGGAAATGTTAATTCTGAATTCAAGTACTAAATCTGACAGCGCTGCAAGTAATCTTAGAACGTTTTTTCATCAGAATGCATGTGAAGCATCTGTGGTTTATGGGATGGCGCTCGTGCCCTTTCCCAGCCCAGCTGCTGTACAGTTCTCACTGCAAATGGTATGAGAACGGGATTAAGCAATAACCTGTAATGAGGACACTGCTCCTGTTCCTGTGTTGTAAAACCACACAGGTTAGATGATTTAATGAGCACTGCAAGTATCATTCTAACTTGATCAGGCAGAACTGTTTCCCCGTTGCATGTGCTGCAGAGCCCTTTCTGTTCAGAACTGCGCAGCTTTTACCGTGTCTCTGTTGCTTTTCTCCTGCCTTTTTCCCCAGTCTAAAGTGTGACCGTAACTCCACACTTAAACTGCCACACAGTCAAAACTGCCGACTCCTCCCGCCCGTCAGACTTGGGTACGTCACTGAGTAAATGGATTTATCTCCAGAAATCCGTAGGTATCTGGGAGCACATATCGTTTGGATGTGGAGGGAGTTACACAGTCCCTCACACCCAGCTGGTTGTCTGTACTCCTGAGCTCGATTCTAATGCAGCCTCTGCCTTTGCAGCCTTTCAGAGCTAGTGTGTCAAGCAGTAGGTCTCTTTTGGTTCTGATGTCTTGTATATTTGCTATTTCTTCTTTCATCTCCGACTTAGTGTAAACGACGACAGCCCAGTACCTCACCTCTGTTGAAAGTAAATTTTTTATAAGTTAGGGAGCTAAGAAATTTTATGTTTAAGTGTTCTTAGACAGATTCTTTGGCAGGTAAATAAAGTTAAACCACATTCACCTTATTTACGGAAACTTGCATTTCCTAAGTGTTTTCAGGCTTGTGAGAGCACTGTCAATTACCAAATTTTCACATCTTTGTGTCTTCATTTGCAGAAAGTTGGTACTGATTTTGTTTCATTCACGCTCACTCGGATTCATAATAAAGTAATGCCAAATTACCTGTCAAACTGAAGTGTGTAACTTGCGCATCACGAGTCGCTGTACCTTTTGATCATGTCTGTTGGCACGGAACTTGCCATTTAGAACTGTAGCACTAGTTTGCGTCCCTCGCTATTACTACACGGTATGGTTTCTGGTTGTGAGCCTCTCGGGTGGCAGGCGGCGTTTCTGCGCGGTGGTGCGAGCGGGGGCTGCTGCAAGGGAACGGGCAGGGCCGTGTAATCCAGGTGGGGGCGCAGGCTCCGCTGCACCAGCCATCCCAGTTCCATCCGCAAAGGGCCCGCAGATATTGCTGTCAGCCCTTTGCGAGTTCTTCATGGTTCAGTTTCTCAGCTGTGAGATGTAACTGAAGCGATGGCTTGTGTTTGGAGGCAGCCCTCTGAGAAAAGACGGAGATCGAATCCCGTACTGTACGGTTAAAGTTTGAGGAGAGAAAAAAATCAAAGAACAAAAGTCCTATGTTAACTCAGGAACTCAAGCTCTTGTTCTCTCTGGTTCCCTAAGCCTTGCTGAATTCTAAAGGTGCAGTTTAACACCCAAAATGAAAACAACATTCTGGTGAACGGACACCCAGGAGTACTGGTACAGCCTTTATGCAATTCCATTCTGCTACCCTAATAAAAATTGCTCTCAAAGGCTTTGTGGCATGGTTTTATTTTCAGAGATCTGGGGTTTAGACTTAAAGCTTTAACTATTCTGCTACAAAGACATTCTTGGGTCACTGTGGTTTGAGTGTGCTTGCAATTTGAACTCGGTGTTGTCTTTAAAGCTTTCATAGAACCACTGAGAAACTTTCTTCGTTATCTCCGCAGATTTTACCCAATTGAAAAGTTCCTCGTTTAGAAGTCTTTTAGTAGTTCTTGATTCATTTCTTCATTTAAAACTCCTTTGAATTTAAAAGAAAATTTGGCCTTTTAATGCTGTTCATTTAAAAATATGGTATTTGCAATTATTTTGTTTTTTGCTTGTTTGCAATGCAGAGCTCAGGCGAGACTGCTGCCCTGTTTGCTGTGTCCAGCTGGCAGAAATTGCACACAACGGTCAGAGGGTGCATAACGTCCTGCTCAGAAAATTCATCGGTTAGAATGTGGAGCAATTTAAATGTTAAAAATAAGATTTAAAAATACCTATCAAAATACAGTCATTACCTGAAAGATCTGGTACCTAATAAGCAGCATCACCAGTCACTAGATGGCACTCCCGGCTCTGACCGCTCTGGAACTGCAGCCGCTTTCTGCAGGGCTGGGGTCTGGTTTTCACTCCGTTATCGCGTTGCAGGAGCTTGGCCGTCGAACACCGATGGGATGAAAATCGAGTCACTCCACAAGGTAACTGCTGCTCTTCTCCAGCTCGCTGGGGTGCAGCAATTGCACAGTACAGTGGGTGATTTTTTAGTTTTTTTTTAAAAACTTCGCATAACATCAAATTCATTCTGTGACACTTCAGGAAAGAACCTAGAAAAATATTTTCTAAAGCATCCTTGATGTTGTTTTTCATATTTGTACAGAACAAAAACTTCCTCAGATGTTTTATAGGGAAGCTCAGACAATTCCCGCTAGCGACAGAAGATGTCCCACAGGCGGTCGCCGTAGGAGCCAACAGGTGAGCGGGTTTAGTTTGTTCTGACATAACTAAATCCAAAAGCCTCCTGGAGCATCACAGTAGAAAAGGCCTGAGTTTATTTTTCATTTAAAGAATTACGATCTTACTGAAATTTTTAATATTAAAGGTTAACCAAAAATATTGTTAGATCACTTTTGCACAGAAAATGAGTATAAACAATCAAAATTATTTCTTTCCCATGTAAACATTATCCACGAGTGACAGGGCTACAGTTAAAAACACAGTTAAAGGTATCAGTGTTACCAGGGCTTGTTGAAGTTCAAATGCTTTGATGACAGAAATGAAAGTGGACAAACCAAGGATCTTCTCTGCTGGAAGACTTGCTCACAGTTGGTGCGCAGCCATCCCCGCGGGGTCCGTGGGAGGCAGCGCAGGAACAGTTGCTGGTGAGCGCTCACATGCAGCAGTTCCTGAAACAGCAGATGGGTCAACAGTTGCTGTTCTTGCAAAGTCATTTAAAAAAAAAAAAAGGGGGGGGTGCAAAAAAAGCCTCTCTGGAAGGGCTGTGGCTGATGTTACTTTCTTATGGTGGCTTAATGCCAAGAGCCAATGTAAATCGGAAGAGCTGTAATTTCTCTGGCGGAGGCTGTATGTGCTGTATGTGCCACAGGGCTGCACAGACCCCAGGCTAAACCCACGATCTGGCTGCTCTGAGCAGAGAAGGCCGTGCCCAGGCTGCGCCCAGCGCCTGTCAGCAGTACCAGGAGGTTATTACACTGGTAATTGTCGCCTGGCTTCTCAGGATGTGAGCAACTGCATGTGTTCAGAGTACACATAAATGTATGTATGTATAGTTACTTACTTAAAGATCTTTGAATGAACAAAGCTGAATGTTCCTGGTTTTGTAATGGCTCTGCAGCTCTGGCTTAATTAATGTCTGCAGTTCGTGGAGGCGCTCCCAGGACTGTGAGAAATCGTCTGGTCCTTCCCCGCAGCCGCCGACGGGCGGGACGCTCGGGTACCCCGGATGCACCATCAGTTCAATGGTAACTGTCCTGCGCTCCGGTGCCGGCTGCGCAGGTGAGGGCGCCTTGGCTGTGAACTCCGCGACGGCAGCGTCGATGGCGCTCCAGATGTTACTGACAGACATATTCTTGCCCATGGTACTCAAACCTATGTAAATGTCTGGCCACCTGTAGCCGGAGGAGGGAACACTGATATTAATGCTGATGAGCATTTAGAAAAGAGTGTGTTATGTCCAGTGGATTAGGAATCAAAATGTAGCTACAACTTTAGGTAGGGGGGGATGTAAAACTTAACTATAAACAGAAGTAAAACCAGAACCAGAAGTCAGTAAAGCTTTTTCTCTCCTTATCAAAACTAGGACACTGTTTAAAGCAGCAGTTCTTCACTCTGACAGAACGTCCCAACAAAGCCTCAGTACCAATTTCATTACTATATTTACATATTCTGTGTCAGAGCACAAGGGTTGCTTGGCATCTGTGATCCTACAGGTGCATTTAGTTGGCAGAAAGGGAAGAGCACAGCTAAACTAGAAATACCTCATTAGCAAAATAACTTACTATTGCTAGGCCAATTAAAACCTGAATAATAATAATAACTAAGTGGAAACAAACAAACAAAATATATAAAATGGAAACCACTCTGCTGCAAATCATTCTGCCAGAACGTATCAAAGAACCATAATAAAAGACAAACCGTTACTACTAACAACCGCACAGCTGACAGGATACCAGCTAGAGGCTCACTCTTGCGTAGTTGAACATAATTCTTTCTTCAAGTCTGGCTACAAACAGTTCTGGCCCGGTGTGTGCAGGCCCAGAGGGGCTCTGCAAGTGTCTGTGAGGGCAGAACGAGATGGGGTTTGGAAGAAACCAAGACTGGGGTCTTCACCTGCATGATTAAGGAAGAGCTCAGCTGAACACTCAGCTCTTGAGAAGAGTTTGTAGGACTTAGGGAAAAAAAAAGTTAACTTTTTTAAACTGTAAACTGACTAAATTTGCTAACACCTTGTCGCTACGCAGTAAGTGCAGTCCTGAGCTCTCCGGTGTCATGAACCGATCTCCGGGTGCTCAGTTGGTACCTCCTCACACAGATGCTGAAATTGAGTAGCAGAATTGGTTTCCCTGTGACTTCAGCTGACCCTGCTCTTCCCATTTTCCAGAGCTTCCTCGTGTAACACGTTTCCCCTGTAAGAGTCGGTCCCTCCTCGCCTCCCCCGCAGAGGGGGCGATGCCGCGGGAACAAATGCGCAGGTCCCGGGGCAGCCCCATCGGTTCATCCCAGCGGCCGCAGCGATGGGTGCAGGGAGCAGCGACTGCTCGGAGGTGGAACCACAGCACCCCTGCCCCTCCGGTACCGCGGGGAGCCCTGGGCTGTGCGGGCTTTCGGCTGAGCCCCCCTGCACTGCCCCTGTCCTGAACCTGCCCCACAAGGAGGGTCACTCTCTGACGATGAACCGCTCCGAGTTGTGCCCTTCTCTCCCTCAGAAATGGGGGTACGGTCTGCGTGCTCCGGCAGGAAAGAGCACTGTGGAATTCCAGCCTGCTGCTAGTCTTGAGATTAATCAATACCAACAAAAAAAAAAAAATTCCAAGAAAATAACTTTTTCAGTAGGCTGAGAATGAAATTAAGTCTGTCCCAAAGGAGAGGTGACTGCAAGGGTTTCAGATGAAATGTCTTTAATCCATAAAGCACCGTCTGAGCTTTTAAGAAAAGTGTGTTGCTGGGGGGAAGGGCTGAGCTGTTGGGGTTTGGCCCCCGAGATGCAGGACACGACTACTCTGTTTGCTCAGAGCAGCGATCCCTACCGTGGCACTGCAAAGCACTCTGAGCTTCTCCCCTTAACAACAAACACTTGTTTCTAATTAGGCTCTTTCCTGCTACTTAAAACCCTTTCTAAAATCCCACTATTCTTGGGAGATGAAGTGTTATTTCTTGAAAACTTTCCCTAGGTCATACTTTTAAAATTCCAGTGTTGAGACAGCACTTCAGCCTCCTGCTGTCCCAGCCACCAGGCTAATGCTGCTCCTCTAGAAAGGCTGAGAAACATACCCAGGAAAGAACAATCCCTTCCAGGTGAGAAGTGAGTCATCCCTGTTCAAACAAAACTTCTTAGCAAGACCCGGTGCCCCCAGCACTTTTGTACTCCTGAGCCTTCTGTAAGCCCCAAAGTGGAAGGAGAAAGGTTGTGTTCCATTCTAAAAGATGCTATCAGGAGCCGATAAGATCTTAAAGCTTTACTACAAAAAGGGTGAGTAATGCTTGTCTTACCTTATTCCGTGTCTTGTAAACACATCCACTGTGTTAAAAGAATCTTCTTCTACTCCCAGATAAAAGTCCATGAGGGATGGAGGGATCCAGTCACAGTTATGAAGGCCTGGCTCTATTGGGACTCGTGTGTACTTAATCCCATATTCCTCTAACACCTCTGCAAATATGTGCCTGACCTCTGCAAGTAAAAACAGAGATACTATAGTCAGGAATCGTAAACGAGCTCATCATGTCTCCTGCAAGCTGTTAGCACAGAGATGTCTTTCCATGTGTAAGAAAATATAATCCCATTTGTCTTCTGATGAAACTTTTCAGATTTGTTGTGAGGGTAAATTGCTGTCCTGGTTTTGTTAAAAACAAGACCAGTTTCTCTTTTAGTGAATTTTCCTTTCAGCTAAGTTCTTCTTAGTAACTGCACTTTTCTGAAGTTGGATACATGTTTTGGTAGACATAGCAAAATTTCCAACTTGCAAGTCCTCTCTCTCTTTGCCCTCCTATTGCCTTTCCTTAGTGGGGAGGGGGTTAACAGAGAGCATCTGCCATGGTTTATTGTCACCCTGCATTAAATGGTGACAATTGCCACGAGCGATGTCATCCAGAACCAGCTGAGTGCTGGAGTAGGGAAATCTGGATTTATTTTTTTGCTCGCTCAGTTTCCCATCTCTGCACTACAATGATCTTATTTGCAAAACAGGGGAAAAAGATACTTGCTCATCTCTCCAAAGCATGCTGAGACCTGCAGACAGAGATTGATGTGGAAGCACAGCTGACAAGATGGAGTTCTTGTAGCACCTGAAAGAGCTACCAGATTTGCAGACTTAAGCATTCCAGTTTAAACTGGCCAGTCTGCTGCTGGCCCTGGTTTGCCTCCTTTGATGTGGCTGGGTAAGTGGAATTAGGATGCCTGGAGGAAAAGGTGTAACCTGGGCCATTTGTACCTTTTACTGCTGTGGGAAGACCTAGGTCACCAAACAGCCAATTTGGGCCTGGGCAGGACCGTATCCCCAGGGCCCAGGTGGGAACACTCAAGCTGCAATTGCAGAGCAAGTATTTTACAGTGAGGTTTATTGCCCAAACAGGGAGCCTGTGGCAAGGGAAGGCCCCTCTGAGCTGACTCTCCGATTAGCTTGCCTGCTCGGGGCTGGGAAGAAGAGGAGGCCTCTCTTACCTGGGAGGACGTGGACGTGCTGGTGTCCATCCATGTGAGGAGGTAGGTGACCTGTCAGCTCGTGGAACAGCTCCACCTGGGCCTTTAGCTCCTGCTTCACCTGCACAGCAGAGGGTCAGAGCGAGACCTGTCAGCAGGCTGAGACCAGGAGAGCGCCCGGGGCTGCTGCACACCTTGCTGGGTGGCAGGAAGCGCTGTGGTGTATTAACAGACATGGGGTGCTGCTGGGCTGCCCAGAACCTCCCCTAGGCATGGGTGTCTTTATGGTACTGGTGATGTGGATGGTGTTGATACTGGGATTTTCTAAAATACATAGGATATTTGAATACTCATTTCCCTTGAAAATGAATGGGGAAATGGGTGCTCATATCCCATAGGCAGTTTTGGTCACCTAAACACATTCATCCTTGCTCATGGGGCAAAAACAGTCTTCTCTCTGGAGACCAAAAGCCTCTCACAAGGCGATGAAAAGCCTACTGCCTACTTAGCACTTCTCTGGCATTTTCCCTTTACTGATCTCTAGGTTCCTTCTAAATATCTGTTCCAATGCTGCTTCTGCCCCCTCTAATACGTAGTTAACAGGACACTAGTGGATGCAGGCACTGAAGCAGGGAGGACTGAGTTCTCAAAGGCTGCAGAGCCTTTGGCAGAATTAGGCCCAGGACTCAGAAAAACAGCTCCAGCTGCCCAGGTCACAGCTGGGACCTGGGAAAGCTCTTCAGCTGTTCTGTGCTGAGACAAGTGCAGGCTGATCTGTATCAGGAAAGCAAGTTGCATATTTTTATGTGGCTTTCTCCTACCTCTGACATATTCAGGAGACCTTTTGATAGAGCTGTTCTGAATCCCATTTTTCCATGGAAGAATCCATCTTGGTTGAGCAGAGAAGAATTAGTCTTGAGCACCTCACATACAGGAGAGCCCTCGGAGAGGTTGGCATGCAGGCCTATTGGGATGTTGTATCTGTAACAAGAATGAAATATCTGTTAAGCTTTGCACCTCTACCTCCCTTACTGTGATCCAAGCAGGATATTTCAGTGAAAGATCTAGACTGATCTAAAAAGTGATGCTCTACTCACTGCGGTACACCTTTGTATCCCTGTTCTTCTAGAGAGGAAAGCAGAACGACACTAACCAGAGCAGAATATCTCCAGGTAATGGCCCTGTGCAGTTTGTCAAGGGCCAATTCGTGAGACTCCCCCAACTCCATTCCCACCCTGACTCATGTGGAGAGAGCAGCCATGGGGTATCTCAGACTAAATGCTGTAACTGCATTAAAATGCTATAGCTGCACTAAATGCTGTAACTGCATGCTGCTGGTAACCGCCCTGCAGTCACTAATGACTATCAGAAAAATCTGGACCTTGCAACCCTTTTCTAAAGCACTTCATTAGCCCTTCCTAGGTATTCCCTTGAGTTGTTCACACTACTAAAGATGGTACATTTATGAGACATTTGAGTTTTACTTGACAACTTCTAAAGCTGCCCTTAAGTAGAATCCCGTCACATATAAACAGTGCCCAAGGCAGCTGTTATGGCAACAGCACAGGCTACAAGTGTAAATACTGTCTGAGTTTAAGGGTTTCCTGGTCCAAGAGGCTGCAGCTGAAACTGCCGGCAGTGGCCAGGTTTCTATCTCCTGCTGCAGATGATCACTGAGTGACATGGCTATGCTGTACAAAGCAGGATCGCTCTGGCCCAGATGAAGGATTACTGCAGGGGGGCTGGCAGTGTGAGTGTAGAGCCTTGCTAAGGAATCACAAGGGTCCAATTCATTAACTAGTTGCACTCTGCAAGAAATGACGGAGCTAGTGTATCTGCAGAGCTCCTCTCAGCCACAGGGCTTTGCACAGTGCTGGTGTTTTCTTCTTGGTCTGTGCTGTTGATTTCCCTACAATAAAAACAGGACCTGCGAGTGCTCAGATTTGTGCTAAGTTTCATTAGCACTTCTGGAAATCCTCTAGAATCAGTGGCCAAAATGATGCTTTGAAACTTTTTCCAAGGCAACCCCTGGCCTCTGGCTGACCCATTAAGCAAATGACAGAACTGTAATGTTGAATCTCTGCTGCCCAGTCTGAGTCATGGTGCAGAGTTAACTTCAAGGCAACAAGTCTGTGATGCTTTCAATCCTTCCTGGAACTTCTGCATGGAGCTGCTAAAACCGGGCACGGTTTGTCCCTGTTACAACCTTTGTACCACAAGGAAGAAAACAAAACCAATCTCCATTTAGGCAAAGTATGCAAAAACCAGATTTTCCCCTTCCGTCTGCTGTGCTGAAGCTCACTAGTGAAGTGCCAAGTTCCTGGAGACAGAAGGACTGAGGATGGATTGGACCAAGTCAGAGCTATTTAGCTCCTTCAGGTCCTCAGGTTTTGGCCCTTTCAGGACTAAAAAGTCCTTTTTCCTGACTCTTCCATGTCTTGTGCTCCAACTGGATGCTGTAGTCTGTTGCTGGATACTGCTCCTTCTCCAAGGCCTAAATGTTACAAGTTGTACAGACAGTGCTGTGAAACAAAACGAGTCCATGTCTTTCCAGTCCACTGTGTGAATAGGGAGCTGGAATGCTTGCTTAACGGAGCACAACAGCTTGTGGAGAGAAAGGTCCTCTCTGGCTTTTCTGGTTTGGCAATTTCTCTGCAGCAGGGCCTGATTGTATAATAGATGATGAATGTTCCTCTGGTTTTCGTACATGGGGCCTAAGCACACGACACGTGCACACGAACTCCTCGCTAATACAAGAACAGAAAGATGCTGCCACTGGAGCGGGGGCCCTTACGCAGGCAGGGTGGCAGGGCAGGAGGCAGCTACAGTGCACAAGGGGTGCTGAGGCAGGACGGCCTCCCCTCCGTTCTGTGACCTGCTGGGTACCCCACATGATCCCAAAGGCAGAGGGGGAGCCTGTGGCTTTGTCTTGTGTTTCTTTGTTCTTTTGGTTTTGGATTTTGTCTGTTTGAAGAAGCCACTCCAGATTCTTTATCATGTCTCTGGGAAACTCTGACAGCATCAGCTGATAGCATTATTTGTAC
Organism: Pampusana beccarii; assembly: GCA_013399365.1. Lineage (NCBI taxonomy): Eukaryota > Metazoa > Chordata > Aves > Columbiformes > Columbidae > Pampusana > Pampusana beccarii. Next base: position 1,018,813 of record VWYH01004011.1, read on the forward strand.
CACAGCCACTGCTGTTCACAAGAAAAAGGATTCATGTGTTACCATGAATCAGCAGATGGAAGACTTTTTTTGTTGAGCACTCTCCGTCTCATGTGTTGTGGGAGGGCAAAAAATGAACAGCTGAGCCTCTCAGTGTTGTCTCCCAGGAGCATCGAATGAACTCCAATTGTGCAATGCCTCACATGCTGCAAGGGAAGCTATTTTCAGGAAAAGGCAAGCCTCTCTGACAGGTGTGGGACACCAAGGAGCCAAGCACTGCACTGCGTAACATTGGAGCCGCTTCTCCGCCTGGGCTGAAACCAGCCCCAGAGCTGAGGAACGTGCAGAATGTGGAAGTGCAGAGAGAGCTGGCCTTGTTCTCACTGTAAGGGGAGACTCTGACTGTAACGTTAGAGCATGTTTCGGAGCTTTGGCTAACACCAGCTGAATATCTTAATAGTTTTCTCTTAGAGTTTGTCCTGGCTCGTTTGACAGACTGTCCATGCTAAGGCGTCTAAAGAGGAACTGCTAGTGTTTAACAGCTCTGGGATACAGGGACTGAAACCAAAACTCAAAACACAGCACATGAGAAACTTGTTCAGAAATATTCATCTGTGGGAGATGCACAGAAGCAGGCATGCTGGGAAAGCTGTAAGGATATAGAAAGGAGGACAGCAAGGTTCTGCTCCTAGCCAGCATTTTCCTGTACCTAAATATGTGTGTTTCCTCGGGATGCAATGAGCCAAACGATGCTCCTATTCAGCACCAAATATTCTGCTGCTGGGTGTTCATTCCTAACAGTCCTGATGCTGCGGGAGTATCTGAAGTCCTAAGTGCAATGAGATAAAAACATGAGCAAATCTTAAAGCATTATAGTAATTAGCTGGACTGTACCTTGGGAGACGGGGGTTCAATCACTCTCTGTCCTGACCAGAGACTTGGGCTTCAAAACTGAACCAACAGGCTTTTTTCCCCACTAACTCCTACCCACACTGGACTGACCCTAGCTCCTGCATGCCTCACCACTGACAGGTAGCTTCTGCAACCAAAGGCCAATGCCAAGGCATGCTGTACCGCAAAAAAAAAAAAAAGGCAGGGAGAAAAGTCAAGTTATGGGAATATCCTGGAAGGGTCCCTTTTTTTCAGAAGGCAGATGATTGTTTCTGCTACACAAACACACTTTAGAGTTGCCCACATCTTTTCAAAGGCTGTAAAGCATCTGCTGTTTTATTGGCTGAAATATGGAAGCAGAGACCAGCAGTTCAAGCAGCTTATATAGCATGTGATGCCACACTGAGAACAGAGCTCAGCTGTTGTGGGTTTGGCCTCATACCCAATCCTCTGCCTAAGTCCTTTATAGACGGGACAGGGTGAGCCCTGCTGGTCATTGCCAGTCAACTCTAACTGCTAATTGTTCCACCTAAGATTAAAAGTAAAAGGATTGGCACTAAGCTCAAGCAACAGTTTAGTTTCTGCAGTAAAAGCACTGCAGCAAGAGCACGTTGCTAACGTGAAATTATGCTGAATAATCTGCTTGATCTCTCTAAACTCATTTTGATGGGTGTTTTAAGCAGCAATGACTGTTCCACAATCTCCAGGCCCCATGTCTAGGTGTTTCTAAGTCTGTCCCACTGCCCTAGAAAATGCAGAGACATGAAGCAAGATTTAGTTAGCTCCTGATAAAGCCAGAGGACAGTGTCTACAAGTGTGTGCTCCTGTACCTTATGGAGCATTAGGGTGGGCTGCCTGTGAGCTCGTTGAAAAGAGTTTCAGGCCAGTGGCTTCTGCAGTCACTAAGGTCAGCCCATTAGTGAGCTGTTTCACTGAAAGAAGTTGGCTGTTAAAACCAGCCTGGCTCTGTGGTTCTTTGCTCAACATCCCCATAGACTTGTGGGGGGAAAAAAGAAAAAAATATATATATATATACCTTTACAACAAGTGCTACAAGGGCAACAAGGATTTCAGTCTGGAAAGACTTTTTGAGTCATCAAGCCCAGCCTAGTTATAAAATAGAGAGAGGAAATACAATCAGCTAAACTGCTTCCTTTTCACATAGCTTGTTTTGCCACACAAGTGCTCTGAACAAATGTCTCCGCTGAGGCAATGGTCTTTTGTGCAGTTGCAATCCCTGTTCATTCATATCCTTAGCAGTAAAGGGCCCCTGGAGACTGTTACTGTACAGAACCACTCTCTACATACCCACCAGCTTTGCACGTTTCTGAGCTGGGTGGATGAATGACAGCACCCTGGTTCCTGCCTGGCCGTGGCGTGGACTCTGTGCACTCCCTGTGTTCCTGGGAGCAGTTGTGGGAATATTTGCAATTCCCTGAGCCCCGTCCCAATCATCTTGCTGGAGGCTGCACGCTCTGGGGTAAGCACAGCACTTACCCTCTTCCTTGATGGGTAAACAGATCCCACCTTCAGCATCCTGTTTATATCCTTATCTGAGGAAGCTCCTGGTTCATAGGGTTTCTGCCTGAGTGTGATGCAATTAAGCACCTCATGTAAATATCTGTATCTAGACATCTTGCTTCAGTAAACATTCAAGTGTCTGAAGCCAGACAAAGCAAGGCTGTGCTTTGTGTAAAGAAGCACACCTCTTAGTTTCTCCATGTTGGCATGTGCATACTTTTTATTCCCCACTTACACTCTTCAGAAAACTCTAAGATCTGTCTGTCTTTCATCATCAAATAGCATCTTGTCTTGCTCCATTACTGCTAAGGACATTTCTGCTGGAAGAAACACTCCAAAGCCTCTGCAGTGTTAAGAACTGGTACTTTAACATAGCTTAGGGACGTGACTTTCTTTTTAATTATATTTTTGTATCAACTGAAGCTCCTGTGTCCATGACCTTACATCAGCAAAAAGTGCTGCTGCCAGAAGAGTTAATATGGTCTGGGATTCTTCATATTGGACCCCACCCCCAATCCAAACACAGTTCAGCAGTGGAACTGTCTGCCTTGTGATTCACAGTCAGATAAAAGGGTGATGAGAAAGCATGAGAGACTTCTAGATTAGTCAGATGTTGACTGGGAGGGTCAGAATTAAGTCACAATCTACACGCACATTTTGCAATTAGTGTTGATGGGAAAGGAAGTGAAAACATAGGCAGCAATTAAATGTGGTTTTGTTAGAGTCTTCTCTTAAGTGTACCCAGCTGTTGTGGGGGCTTCAGCTTTTGTGTAGCTGATATTCAGCATTTAAACTGAAAAAAAACCCAGGAAGACTAAGGCAGTGTTCTCAAATACGTCACTCTTCATCAAGTATTTGGACATAATCATCTGGTCCTAATACTCAGTCACAACTGAGCTGGTTGATAAAAGGGAGGGAGGCAAAATATGGCAGCAAACAATGTAAGTTCTATTTCTGCTATCTCCATATTGCTATGGAAAAACAAGGGCACCTATTCATTCCAGGTAGCAAAATAACCATTCCAGTCTCTGGGAAAGGCTCTGGAATAAGCACCAGGAAGATGGGCTGACTTCAAGGTGGGGCTTGATAAGTAGAAAATTGAGATTATATTTTATTGACAACCAGGAAGTTGCAGTCAGTCCATACCTCACACTGAGAAAAGTTTCGAGTTACTGAAAATTAAAATGCAATGGAAGTCTCTTCTCACACCTGCTGTTCTGGTTCTGTACTGCTCCAGCAGTTGCTATCAACAGGTTTGTTGTTTGGTGATGAATCAGGTCTCTGCTGAAACTTTTCTTTTGCCCGCAGTGAGTGGGTCCCTCCTTTTAGCCCAGTTGTGACAGTGAATGAAAAAAGCCCAAGATCCAGAACCTAGATGTTAAGGAAGGTGTACTATTTACTGCTTGGTTCTGCTGGTTTGCAACTAGTTTGTGTCAGAGCCAGTACAAAGATCTGCTGACTACCATCACATTTCTGCCAAGGCTTCTGATCAAAACACAGCACAACAGATGGTATACCCAGAAGCCTAAAGAATTATTGTGAAAATGAAGGGAAGAAGGAAATTCCAGAGGAACCATGTTCCTTTCTGAAGGATTCTGAGTCCTAACATTGCAGAGCAGCACGAGGTACTTAAGAAGGACTATCCTGCACAAAAAGTCGTCTTGTTACTAATTAGCTTTGTCTGTGTCCAATTAACTGAAGACCAGATGAGGAGAGCTCAAGACCTGCAGTGACAAGCAACCATGTCATAGACAGTTAATCAAGACACACCCAGATAATCTCCACAAGCCACAGAAACAGCCCAGCACTCTGACAATCCTGGCACCATGTGTGCAAAAGACCAAATTCCACAACACTGGAATGCACCACAGGAAAGAACAAGCTACTTGCTTCTGGCTTCTTCTCTCAGCTGATAATAGATCCAGTCTCTCTGCTTACGCCACTGGTCAAGGGCAAAATGTCTGCTATCTAATTAAGCACATATGCACACGTGTATATATATTGTATGTATATAGAACTTGCTTAGTTGGATGTCTGTAGGGGAAGACAAACATGGGGAGAAAAAAACCAGGGCACACTTTCACCCCATAAAACACAAAATGTTGCAAAGCCTGAATATTCACTGTGGGGTGGGAGACAACACCAAGCCACGAGGAAGCAGGAATAACAGTCAAGTAACAGTGAGACTTGCCCATTTTCACATAAGATGAGTATTTGGTGACACTTCTGGTAAGTATGACCTATCAGACATCTGTGTCTAAAAAAAGTTTGCATGAGCCTTTACAACAGAGGAACAAATATCTTAGGGGTGACACAGGAGTTTGTTTACATGCACAAGTGCCAATTAAGTGCATGTGTACTAGCAGCACCTGAATTGGGACTGGCATTAGAACATGACCAACCCCTTTCCCAAATGTGCAAATGCTTCTCCCATGTGTGGGCAGGGCTGAATACAGCTGCAGAGAGTTACACAAACGAGGAACTGCAGAACCTGGGCTGTTGATCTTCAGTGCTAACAGATGTTCCCAAAGTCACCCTGCTTATCTTCTCAGAAATAGATTTAAATCCATTTCGTTCACATTTACAATTCAAAACTACCCCCAAAAAATGAAATTGTAGCAGCAGGTTGCAGCTTCTGCTGTCACCTGCCCTCCACCCTGGCTTTTCACACCAGTACCAGCTGCTAGCACAAATGTCATGACCTGGATTCAAAGATGGTTTTTAAACCTCTGATTACATGGCCTACTTTCTGGCTATGGAAATGAGGCCAGGTGGATTCTATATTTAAAAGCCTGCTAAAGACCACAGCTAAAATAGCTGACAACATTACCACAGCATTGGGGCTTAAAAGGCTTCAGGGTGCCTCTGTGTCTGAGAGAAGTGATGGCTTTATCTCCATGTTTTACATATCATTTGTTTCACTTACTAACAGGATTTTAGGCATCCCAACAGTGTTGTGTCCTTCTGCCTCTCCCCTTATCATCCCAGAGGCAGCTCATCTCTCAGTGTTCGTGTAATCTCTAACCTTTTTAACAGGAGACATGTTTCCCACTAACACCACACCCTGGCTTTCCTGCACTGCCCAACATCCAAAAAGCCACATGCAATTTCCAAGTACCCCTAAAATCACAGCCAAATTGGGGAGAGATGCTCAAGGAGAACAAGGATAGTGTGACTCTCAAGAAACTGTCAGCTGCAGCAGCTGTATTTGGAGAATAAGATCTCCGTTCTTCTAGTACCATTACAGCTCCTTTCCTTTTCTGCTTTCCTAAATGGTTTCTCAACCCTGCTGCTCTCTCTTTCAGGACATATTGCTGCTTCCAAGTGCCTGCTCACACTGGAGCTGAAGCATTAGCTGGGTTTTACCTTCTAAATACAAGTAATGCTTCCTATTAAAGGATTTGCTGGGCTAGTTCATGAGAACGACACAGCATTTGATTTGCTTTGGAACCAACTGCGCCAGCGACCTCTGAAAAGTTCATGAAGGACCAAAGGTGGTAGGTACAAGGTATCATCCCTCTTTTTCTGTATGCAGTTTTTAGAAATGGATTTATCAAGCCTAGAATTAATAGAAATGTTTAGGTGGGTTTTTTTAAAGGTTTGTGGGGTGGAAAAATCAAGTTTTCCACTGCCCCGATTTATAACTTAGCCCTCGCAGAATCGCACCTTTCCCTGATTCTGCAATGAACCTGGCTGACCCTGTGTTCAGCCTGGCTGAAATGCATCAAATTAAATGAGATGTAAAGACTTTCGCTTTTATGCTCTAATAGATTTAGGTGTAGCAGCTTGGTCTGGGTATATAGTATGGACTTTTCTTCTAATGGTGTGTCTTTTAGAAGTGTGGTAAAAGGAAGTCCAACAAACACAAACTTTACTAGTCAAACTGTGTAAGAAGCTTTCTGCCTTGAGGAAAAAAGGTGTAGTGCAGTGGCTAATAGTAGAGAAAGAGCCATTATGGATATGGTTGGCAGGTCACTGGTTTTACTATGAAGAGTCTTAGTAAATATGTCTTCTTATATCAGCCTGGGCTATGATAGAGTGTTTATATTGGGGCTACAAAATACTAAATTTTACAGGCTTGGCTTTCTGTGGATAGCCTGTGGAGGCTGCCCACAAAGGCGGTAAGGAAAGCAGCTTACCTCCTTGCCAGCTTGGCTGCATCTGCTGCAGCACTTCCGTTGACTAGAAGGGACACATTAGATACCGCACCAGCCAGGAAACAGTCCACAATGCCTTGGTTTCTCCGAGGACAATAGCCAAAGTCATCTCCAGTTACTATTAGCTTCACCTGAAGCATCCTTAGAGGTCATCCCTACCAAAAAAAAAAAAAAAAAAAGAAAATCGGAACAGTCTGCAGATCACAGGCAAACAGGAAAAGACAGGCTCAATGGGGACGAACTCAACCGTGACTCAGCCCCCGACTAACTCCTCCTGCTCCACCTCAGCCCGCCGCTGCCTCGCAGTTTGCCCAGTAGCCGGATTTAGTGTGGCTGCCTGTCTCACGCCGTACCTGCCTGCTTCTGCAGTAAGAGCACCGCAACCTTCCTTTGTTTGCGGAGCAGAGGCCTGCCTGCACTTTCTATTGCTGTCGATGAGGAGCGTGCAAAAATGCCAGGGACTTCGTGGGCTGATTTAACCGACTCAGGTTGCGCCCGGGGTTCAAAGCCCTCTCCCCGCTGGACGCCCGCGGTGCCCGGTGCAATGGCACCGGTGTGAAGCACTGGAGGCAGCCCCGTAGCTGTGCCGCCCCTCTGGCCCCGATCCCCGGCCCCATCCAGCGCGGCCGGAGAGGGGTGCGGGCCGTGCCGCCGCGGACCTGCGTCCCCGGGGAGAACCGGAAAGGAGCGGCCTCCGGTGGCGCAGCTCGGGCCCTGCCCTCCCGCTGCTGCAGGGACAGAGGGGGCCCCGCCAGCCCCCTCCGGGGCCGTCCGTACCTCCGCTCCTGCCCGCTCCCGTGCCCGGGGCCGCCGCCAGGTGTGGGCGGCTCCGCCCGCCGCCGCTCGCGCAGCGGTCCCGGTCGCCGCCGGCCCGGGGGGGA
>VWYH01004011.1:1026295-1055218 GCA_013399365.1 Pampusana beccarii
AGCCCGGCCCGTCGGCTGCGGTCGGGCCGCCGGCAGGACCCGGGCGCCGGCGGGCGGTTCGCGGCCAGGGCACTGCGGGGCGGGCGCTTTGCGGCACCGCCGGCTCACCGTGTTCGCTGCGCTCAGCAGCGCAGGACGGAGCTTTTCTGCTCGAGCCCTGAGGTGGGACTTGCTCCTGTAGCTGCAGATGGGATAAGCTCGTTGTTTCCTGCAGTGCAAAATTAATCATCCCAACAACGTCATGGATATATAATTATTCAACCCGTTACCTCCGTAGCAGCCACTTGCTTGTCTTCCCCTCGCCCTGCCGGCAGTGTGAACCTGGTGTGCGTTCAGAGCCGCAGTTCAGTGAACCCGGGTCAGGAAGTCCCCACAGCTCCTGGTGATGGGCTGGGGAAGGGCAGGGAAAACGGATGAGAGCTCCAGGAAGGGCAACTTCTAACGTGCTCCGGTTCAGTGCTGGATGTGAGCCAGTTCTCCGTCAGGCTATATGTACAATCCTGTTTGTCTTGGCATTGAACTGCTGCTTTTTCTTACTGCAGAAAAGCTATTCTCGATCTACCAGAATGAAAGTGAAAGCACTGAGTAGCTTAGAAATGTTGGGTGGGAGGTATTATCAGCCTATGATTTTCACATGTGGAAGGAGATGAAGTTCTATCAATGTACAAGGCACGTCTTCTTGGTCTGTAATGTTATCCCCAAATATTCACCCACTCCTACTGTTGTAGGAGAAACAACAAACTGATGCTTGAGGCAGGGAGATAACTTGCTAAATGATCATTCAAGCAATTCCTGTGAGCATTTCCATCATTTCACAGTTGTATGTCTCAGATACAGAAAAAGTTTTGGTGCTCCATAAGGGTTTCCAGTGCCCTTGGCGTTTCAGAGTGGATATTTGTGCAACTGCTGCTTGCTTCCCCTTCTGGGAGATGAATCTCAGCCTGCCCACATTCCCCCAGGGCTCCGCTTACTGATGAAGGCTATTACTGTAACAGATTAAGTCAGCACAACTCTGAAGTAATGTCACAAAGGAAAAAGAAGTACCTCCTGTCTTTGTGAATGCAAACTGGGGTTTTCTCTTCTTTCTAGTACTGCCACTGCTGCTTGCCTCTGCACAGGTGAGAAGCACTACATAAGAATCTTAGACAAAGCTTGGCTTCTCAGCCTTCTTAACCTTAGTACACATTTAATGCTATTAACAGTAACATCCTTCTTAAATACTGAGTGCAGTTCCTGGAGGCTTTTCTTTTCCAATTTCATTCCTGTTTATCCAGCTCTCCTTCCTGTGACTGGAAGCAAAATTTCCCCAGCAAGCAAATCTTGCCACTGTACCACATCCCACTCGGATCCCAGCACAATGTTTCCTCTGCAGGCCGCATACCCCAGCTGGCTGCCAAAATAGCCCTTGCAGCCAACCTCCCCCCACAGTCTGCTGGAAAGTCTCACAAATTCAACCTGGAGCTGAAAGGCAGGGCAGGCTTCCTCTGGCTGGTCTCTTCAATGAACACATGAATGAGAATACTGGCCAGAGTGTCTGGTGGGGCTGCATAAGCCAAGATGTGCTAAGCACAGGCTGCATCTTCCAGCTTAATTGAAATAAAACACAGCCCTACCATATCTTTGTCACGTAAGTCAGCAGGAGTCCTCTCCATCCTCGAATGCTTCACTGGTATGGAGCTTAAATTTCTTTCCCTGAACTTCAAGTTATTCGGTAGCAGATTTAGAGGTTTCCCGTAATTCACAAAGCAGTTCCTCACAATTAATGCTTCCACCAAGCCACCCGTTGACATAAAAAATTTATTTTATTTTTCTTGTTCCCTTGGCTGCAGTGAGTTAGTTCATTCGGGATTACAATGGTTTGTCTGTTCCTTGCAAGAAATTTTGTTGAAAGTGTAAATTGTAAAAGATGTTTGAATAAGACAAAGTAAAATCTATTTTTTAAATTAGAGGATGTTAACATTTTATTCTCTTCCCCAGCCTCAAAGATTTACAAAATCTTGGAAGTTCAGTGCCTTCTGTAAAAATGTGTAAATTAAAGCCTTTTCATCCCTCTACTGAGGCTGGTTTTCAGAGGAAGCAAGACATTTGTGTTCAGGCTGTCAGCACCCGTCTCAGTCTCTTCTTAGTGGCAGTGGGATGCCTTGGCCAGTTCCAACCTCCTTTGCAGCAGAGATGGAGGTCCTGCAACAAGCCAGTGCAGCATGTGGCTCTGAGGCTGCAGTCTCCAAGATAATCTATAGCCTAGTTGCAAAATTGCCTGGTCAGTCAGCCAGGGCAGGAGATGGAGGGCACTGCAGTGAGGCGTAGTGCAGAAAGGAAAAGAAAATTAATGGGCTTTTGTAGAAGTTGAGGAAGGTGACATGCAAGAGTGCTGTAGGCACATGTGTTCATCAGCTGTACTTTCAGCATCTGAGTTGAGTGAACGTGAATAGAAGTGAAGAAATGTAACTACGAGGAGAACTGGACTGCAAGTGCCCTCCTTTTCTGTAACTCACAGATGTGACCAGCCCTGGGTGAGACGGAAAGGCTCTTCCTCAGTCTTTCAGGAAACTCGGGTGTTGTGTGGGGCCAGGGCAGGGATGAAGATGTAGGGTAGGGATGAGGATGTGGGCCAGTGCTGAGCGCACCGGGCGCAAGGTGAGGGTGCAGACCCACACCCGTCAGGGTACGAGACCCGCTGTGGGACCCGTCCCACCTGTCGGTGCCCGCGCTGCCAGGTGCGCTCCCCCCGCACTACAACTCCCAGCGTGCCGCGCGGCGGAGGCCGTTGCGCTTGCGCAGTCCCCGCCCAGGCGGCTGGCGCGCGGCTGTGTGGGCAGGAGCAGCCGGGCACGTGGGCGCCATTTTGCGGAAGGGCGGGGATTCCTGCACCGGGGCGGCGACGAGGGGCCCGGAGAAGAGCAGCGTGTTCCCTTTCCCCCTGCCTGCTAAGAGTCAAAAGATTTCCCTGAACAACACATAAGGCCACCTGGGTGCTGTACCTGTCACCTTCCCTCCCTTTTTCTGGATTCATATAAACTTACACCAGCACAAAATAGTGTCAACACCTGACAAGGTACCTGGTGCTAGCGAGGTGGCTGAACATGGAAGGTGAAATTTGCCCTCATGACCTTGTTATTAACTTGACACTTGCATTAAGTTACGGCATACTGTTGAAGCACCAAACTCAAATCCTCCCTCACACAACCAGCAGGCCTCTGGTCTGCAGTGAGATGATGTATTGCTCATTGATAGTGAATTTTAATCCACCCTTTTCAGAGAGCTAGTTTCTCTCTGTTGCATTTTCTTCAGTGTTCCTTCTACAAAGGAGCTAGTGTTACCGATTATAACATTAGGAACTCATCAGCAATGTTATTACACATGTAAATTAATCTGGTAGATCACTTACAGCAGTTGTCATCTAGCATCACTGGAGGCGCCTGGAAAATCTCAGCTGATTGAATGGAAATGGACAATAGTCCTTTTGGAGCTCTGAAGGGAGATCCCATCTTCTTGAAGGACTAAGCATCAGTTGGGGTAGCTGAGAGATGCTGACAGTGTTACTGGACACAGATCACCAGGACTCTAGTTCAGGGAAGTCCTCCCTTCCTCAAAAACTACAAACAGAAGACAGCAATAAAAATTTCATCAGCTCTTCCCCCAGATGAAAAATTCTTCAACTTAAATATGTATATGTTAACACTATTTCTGCCAGGTGTCTTCTGCTTACTTACTTACTCTGCTTATTCCTGGTTTATGTTTAAATCTACTGAATGCAAAAATCTGAATAGCTGATTTGGGGTCTGTAGTCCTTAGACAATGTGGGCTCAGTGATAAGACACTGTAATTCTATACATTTTTGGCAAGTCATCTTTTTTTGTCATTTTGATTTCTCCCTGGATGACAGCATTTTATTGTTATTACTACTGTTTGCCATTTTTATTATGCTTAGGGATCACAGTTAGAAGAGCTCTGTTTAAGACATGATGAAGGATACGAATGTTTGATCTGAAGTGAGGTTTATAACCACCAGTTCATCAGTGTGGGGTGAAAGAAGGAGATGGAAAGAACCACAGCTTGTTTACAGGCCTGATTCTCTGCTGTTACTCCCTTGATTTCGGTACAGTTCATCCCTGTTGATAGGCATATACCTTAGCCATCAGTCACTGCTTTTGTCATGCAAAGCAAACAGAAAGCTTAGAGCATGTTTAACAAAGGCCAAAATAAAAAGATGGAAAATCATTTTCTATAATTTATTGCTTTTGGTCAGCATATGCTGAAATTTTCTTGTGCCATAGGTTTCTGATTTTTCTGTATGATAAAAGCAGTTGGCACTGCCAAATCTACTTAAACTTGTTTTTCAGGGTGGGACAGGTTATACCTACAGGTGCACCTGAGTGGAAATTGTAGGTGTTTTCAAAATCCTTGGAAATCCAGTGTACACAAGGACCACAGGGTTAAGTGATTGAGGGCAGAAAGCATTCTAATTACATTTTACATTTTCTCCTTTTACAACACTATTGAATTATTTTGTTTGTGTGCATAAACAAGAATCATAATGAGATTCCTATCAAAAAAGCTGATGTTTCTATTACCAATGTGCACTGTCACATAATTTCTGAGGCAATTTTACCTGTAGCTTACAGCAGTCTACTAGAAACAATAGTGGGCCCTGTAGCAATGAGGTGGCTGTTAATTGCCATGGGTGTTTGGCGTTGATGGGGTTCTTTGTTGGCAACCATTCTAACCCAATTATATTTCTAAAGTAGGACTGAAAAGCATTGTAGGGAGCACCATGTAAACGGTACTAAATGCACCAAGACTGAGCGACCTCCCAGAAAGACAGACAGGTGCCAGCTAAAGCCCCATATGATTGATTTTCCACGGCTAAAATGGCAACCACAGACATCTGGTTTTGCCCCATTTATAACAGCAGCAAACGTGAACTGTTGTCTTAGTCAGAACAGCAAAGCTTCTTAGAACGACATAGAAATATGGCATTTGAATATCAAGGAGTGATCTTTTGCTTTTCAATGAACAAACATTTATCCTTCCAGCACTAGAAAATGAGTTTTTAGTGCTCAGAAAAACACACTGAGTCTGTGTGTGTACATGTGTGTGCATGTGACTGAGTTTAGTACTCGAACTTGTTTTAAATGCAAGCCTGATGTTTAAGTCAGAGATTTTTCTTAGATGTAGGTATAGCAATATAAAATGGGCCAAAGCCAGCATAAAGAAAACGAACCATTCAATTGAGTGGTACCACATGGGTAGGAAAAAGCCCGGCAGATCCAGGACTGCTGACTGGTGAGTGAGTCGGCTGAGCAATGTTTCTGCTAGCCAGCAACACTAAGGTGCTTTCTAAATCATCCTATAATAGAAAGTGCAAGTGCAGTGTTGCAGTTCTTTGCTGTTGCACAGGCAAGACACTATTATTACAAAGACATCCCAAGGCAGGTGCCCTTCTGCCTGTTTCTGTGCTGCTGAGAAGTTCAAAACCTTTTGCTCTGTTAAATTACTTTGTATTCCTGGGAGTGTTACACCAGACTCACACCAGACTGACTGCGACGTGATATATGGGCCAATCCCGTGAGCAGTTTCAAGAGGCAAAAGCTAACGGACTATGTAGGAGTCCCTGTGTCCTTTGTCCGTGGCTGCTTCCTATTGATAAAGGCTTTTTTTCTTTTTTTTTGAGAGGGGAGATTTCTTCAATCTGCAAAACTATGCAATGAAGGACAGTATGTATGTTAATTCATGCAGCTTTTATACAGAATGGAGCTTAATAATATTTTTTTTGTTAGAAGGACTTCACAAAAGAGACTGAATCACAGCAGACAAACTTCCAGATCCAAAAGCAACAACGTGATCACTACAGCTTAATGATACAGCAACCATTGTTAGTCCTTCTTTGTACGGTATTTATGCCCTATCATCAGAAGCTGTAATATAATCCAGAAATTCCTGAACCAGTGCTGTATTACCGTGCAAGACAGCTCACTACCATGAATTTCCTTGGTATTCAACATTATGTTACATTTGCCTGTAAGTCCCCCAAACAGGTACACATTTACACAACTGTAAGAGCCAGAACTACAGGGAGGAGGGGACCTAAATGTGTCACCTGCCAGCTCTGAGCTAGAAGTGACCTGAACACAACAGTACAGGCTGATTGACCTATTTGCGCCAATTCTGGCTCCCCAAGGCTGTATCTAGACGGTTACCCGTACCTGGGCTAGTAACCTTAGAGCTGGTTTAAGTCTGACAGCACTCTCACTGTGAAGATGTTTTTCCTCTGTCGCTCTGATTATAATTGATCGACCAGTCCTACTTGCAGTGTTTCCTTCCAAGGCCCTTAACAATCAGTTGGTGACGTGGCTGCTATTTTTCTTATGGCACAGACTACACGTTAGACAAGAGGGCTACAGTAACCAACCTGGCCTGTGACATAAACCAGTTCTCAGCAAGAGCAAACTCCCAGTGAGAGAAGCAGGAGGATTCCTGTCAGTGCTGCCCCGCGGGTGCTCAGAGCTATTGCCCGCTGGAGCACCCGGGGGTGACAGTGCTCCGAGCTTGGGTGCAGAGGCACTGGGGGGTGCGCGCACTGCAGGCCCCGCTGGGCGCGGACCCGGCCGGTGGAGTCAGTCCTGAGGGAACCAGACCGCTGACCCGCCCGAGGCGTCGCTGAGGTAAACGCGCTGAGGTAAATGCACCGCGGTCCTCCTTCGCGGCCACGCCGCTTGCTCTGATTGGTCACTTTTTTCCCTCGGCCCAATGAGCTCCTCCTGCTGGAGGTGAGGTCATTAAGCGGTGACCCAATGCGTGAGGGAGGCCCAGCAGAGGGCGGGCGGGGATTGGCCAGCCGAAGCGTTGGCGCGGGCTGATTGGCTGGGCCCACGGAAGGTGTGCGGAAGCGCCTTCCGCTGAGGGTGGCGGTGCCGGCCGGGTTGCGGCGCGATGCGGGGCGGCTGCCGCCTCTTCCCGCTCCTGCTCCTGGCGCTGCTGCGCGGGCTGTGCCACGGCAGGGAGCCGGCGCCGGGCGCTGTTACCTGCGGCTCGGTGCTGAAGCTGCTCAACACCCGCCACAACGTGCGGCTCCACTCGCACGAGGTCAAGTACGGCTCCGGTGAGCAGGACCGGGCCGGGGGGCGGCGCGCTGAGGGGCCGGGGGCTGAGAAATGGCGGGCGGGGAGTTTTGAGAGGGGCTGAAAAATGATGGGAGCCTGGAAGCGCTGAAGGGACAGGCAGTGAGAGAGGCGGGAAAATGGCGAGGCACAGGCTGTGAGGGGAGGCAGGGAAAGGGCTGTGGGGGAGAAGAAGCAGCGGGGGACAGGCGATGGGGGGAGCAGGGAGCTGGCGGGATGGCAGAGAAACGGCGGGGGGGCGGCAGCGGGAGGTGACAGGGAGGGAGGAGGAGGAGGTGCCCGGGGTTCGTGTCCCTGGTGCGGAGGGACTAGCAGGTCAGGGACGGGGTCGTGGGGTGCACTGGAGACCGGGCAGCCGGGTGGGGAGAGGACGATGCTGAGGCCTAGGGTGCAGTAGGACATGGCAGAGGAGAATGCTGAGGCCTAGGGTGCCGGAGGACATGGCAGCTGCGCCCTGCAGCTTCTGGAGTGAGGATGTGACAGGGATGATTTCCCCTCATCCCTGAGGCGACCCCTGTTCCATATCTAGGGCCTCAGCAGTCCCTTCCCAACATCTGTTCCGACAACAAGGGTGTTGGTTTGTTTGGGGACACAATGAACTTGGTAGTATTTCTGAGGAAGGTGGGATGGTGTGACTAGTATCCATCATGGATCAGATTTTCTTCTCATGTGTTCGCTGTGAACTTTGACAGTTTGCGTCGTACTAACATGTGTTTAACTTCTTGAATCTGAAAGGTTATTTGGTACCTGCATTCCCATTGCAATAAGTAAATGGACTATGAGACTTAAGCATCTTTTAAATATGAAGGCATGAGAACATTAAAGCAAATTTCTTTAGTTCTTTCAGAACTTTCTGAACTGGGGAAGTGGGTTAAGTCTCCTTCCATTTAATTCTATTCAAACAGGAAGCGGGCAACAGTCAGTGACAGGAGTTGAAGCTTCGGATGATGCGAACAGTTACTGGCGGATTCGAGGGAGGAGTGATGGCAGCTGCCAGCGCGGGACACCAGTGAAATGTGGGCAGGCCATACGACTTACCCATGTTAACACAGGAAAAAATTTACATACTCATCACTTCCCATCACCACTCTCCAATAACCAAGTAAGTTGTTTTAAATCTTAAGCTTTTGTATAAATAGTGCATGCTATTCACAATAGTGTTTCCAGTTCCTCATGTTTTTGAAGAATTAGGTTACCAGCTGCCAGAAACAGTATGTCTATGCATATCCAGAGTTAAAGTGCATTTTTGTGATAATGTATTTAAGTTCTTGACAGAGGTAAACTTTAATACGTACCAGTATTGATGTTTCACAGTAGTTTTAACAAATCTGCTTTTTTTTTTTTTTTTTTAATTCTGCACCATTGCTAATGGGCAGACTGTTCTGAAATGTTTAGATGGTCATACCACAAAACTAATGCCTAGTTTGTAACTTTTTTGAGTGGAGAAAATCTGCATCAGCATTAGTGTTGTTTCTTTTGAATTTTTTCTCAGAAGGATTGTTCTTATCTCTGTGCTCAAGTCCTCTTTCATGTCATTTGTAATGTGTATTGGGGTTTCTTGGCACTTTTTGCTCGGATTATGTGTTGGAGTTTGGCACTTTGTTCAGATTGTAGTGGTGGAGATTTACTGCTTCTGGATTTGATAACTGTTGGCAAAGCAATGCGACAATGCTTTTTCTTTCTTCTCCTTGCCTTTAAACTCTGCTGACTTTGTGGCTGATATTTTTGTGTGTATTGGAGGTGTTTGCTTACATTTTCACTTCAGGAAGTTTGTGTCTCTAACAGGAAGTAAGTGCCTTTGGTGATGATGGCGAAGGAGATGACCTCGATATATGGATTGTGCAATGCAGTGGGACTTACTGGGAGCGGGAGGACGCAGTGCGCTTCAAGCACGTGGGGACCGAGGTGTTCCTTTCAATAACCGGGGAACAGTATGGCCACCCCATTAGAGGCCAGCGGGAAGTTCATGGCATGCCTACTGCTAATCATCACAACTATTGGAAAGCAATGGAGGGAGTCTTCATCAAACCCAGTGTGGACCCTGCAAAACATGATGAGCTCTGAGTTGACAGACAATCCAAAATGCTTCAGTTTACTCCAATGTTTGGAGATGCTAATCCTTGGTCTCTTATAAGTCCTGCCTTGCCTAAGTGACTGACTTTCTGTATTACTGAAGGGCATTAGTTCGTTCTAGGAATGCAGCACTTCTGTGGGGAATGGCATCTGCCAGGTTCAGCCATTTAAATTTATTTGGCAAAATTCTTTCTGAATTTTCAAACTTAATTGGTGAAACTAGTTGATACGTCTGTTAGGTTTTGTTGTCATTTGTTTTGCTTCTTTTTCTCGAATTTGAAGGAAATGAAAAACCGGAAGTAATAAATTTCTGTAGTCTCAAGTACAATAAAATAAAACTTTGTATTTTGTAATCTTTTTCCAGTTATAATTTAAAATTTAGCAACTGATTTCTACTTCTTAGTGAGAGGATATTATTAATGAGGAAATGGAGTAAGTTTGGATAGGGAAAAATAGTTTCTCAAATAGGATGTCTTTTGAATAGCTTGAAGTCAGCTATACAGCCTTTTGAAAATTGCTTCCAATGTCTTCCATGAGTTTCATTATGTGCTGTGTTGGAAGAACTGAAAATATTTGGTGTATTGGAATAAGACAACAAAGTCTGAATTTATTCACTTTTATGAGAAGTTCAGATTTTCTGGTAATGATGATACTGTTAATTGTCAAAAGGTAGGACTGCTCTGCTCTATGAACTGTTGCAGAAAGCTACTGTCTGTTTAATTAATGTTAGAATTTTATAAAGTTCCATGTGGTGTGAAGGAACAGTTGAATTTGACTTAGGTTGTACTTGCATGTCACTCTGCAAGATCAGTTTGAGAATCCAGATGAATAAACAGTGGGGCAAATACTCGTGGGGTTTTCTTGTGTGAATCTAGAAGAAGAGAAAAAAGAACCTTAGACAGTGGTTTGGTCCTGGACTTTTGACAGAATGGTATACTCTGGAGTGCTAGCAAGGAATCTTTACTGAACAAGTTATGAATTTCTGTGTTCCTCTCCTGCTGCAAGAAGAAGAAAAAACTTATTCTTGAATGTCTTTGTTACACAGTGTTACTGAAAGTACTGATAAAAATTCAAAGTACCATACGTTTTCCATTTGCTTTAAACAGAAAAGCTCACAAAATGAGTGTGAAAGGTCAGAAAATTCGGATGTTCTTGTCTCCATGTGTAAATAGTTTACTGATTATGGTCTTAATTAGTCAATCAGTTAAAGAAGCAGGAAACTAATTTACTGCTTTTACAGCACCAGTCACGTGCTGTAGTATGAGAAAGGGGTCTGTTGAGAAGGTACAACAGGCAGTTGCAGCAAAGCTTTATATATATACCTGCTGCTGTGCGCTTCCTACCCTGCGATGCCCCGTGCAGTTGTGCTGTACAGGCTGGTGTCAGGTTTTATTTAAGGATTTACTACTAGCGAAGATCTGTCACACCCAGTAGAACAACAGACCTCTGTAACAGTCATTTTGTGTACCTGATTATTTTTCTTCGAAGAAAAAGGTAAGACTGTTTTTCTATTAATCTTAGATGCCTGTGGTTATTTAAGGATTACAGACATTTTGGAGAGTAAGTAGACTAGCTTTTGCTGTTTTGTATTAGAAGTAAACTCTTTTGTGACTAATGTTTCGGGTTCACTGGTATTCCTGACTAGTTGGTATTGAAGTTGTAGCTATGAAGAATAACTATTTAAAACCAAACAAAACCATCTGTATCAACAAGCTGGCCTTTATTGAAAAGGAGGGCTTTTCTTTGAAGTTGGTATATGATTAAACACAAAAAGAGTGGTAGCATTTGGCAGAAGGAAGAAGTAAACTGGGTGATGAGATCTCTGTCAAGAAAAGCTGAATGTTTTATGCCTAAACCGTATAGGATTAGTATTTGTGACTGAGCTGGGTGAGAAAGGGGTAGAGCTGTGTGGCTTATCCCAGTCTGTGTGCCAGGTACTGTCCCCACTCGATGTTTGTCTTGCCCTGGATGTTTCTGTCCCTAGCAAAGGTATTTATCAGTCTTATTTATTATGCTTGAAGGGGATGTCACTGGACTTTCCCCTTTCTTTTCTGGATTTGAACCAAATTGGTTTGGTGAGGCTGAGAAAGAACTGACTTGTAGTTCTTATTGCTTATTTTCTAATATGATCTCAGTTTTTAAAACATTTGTGCCTCCTGTTCCTAAAGAACCAAGCTTCCCCACACACATGTATCTGTGAATGCCTTATTTAGAGACATATTCAACAACATTCCTGTGGACCAAGTTTCCCTCACTTTTCTGACCAAAGTGTAAAAGTCACTTGGCTTTAATATTTCACTTGTGCATGTGTCACAGTGGATTATTTTTTTTTCCAGTTCTTATCACTATAAAAGTAGTACTGAAGGACTCTTTAAGACTGGTTGAAGTACCTCTTACTTTGGAAAGGTCTAATACAGTACTAAAATAACTATTGGTACTCATAGCATGCTAAATGCAGACTACATGAGTCATAAGTTAATGTAGGAAGTGCAAAAGCTTATAGCTGTGAAAAATGATGGCTTGTGTGAATGTGCTTTCCTTTCTTTATAACTTCTAGATTTACAATACATGCATTAGTATCTGTTTGATGGTATTTTATGCTTTAAACTGAAGTACTGAGATTTCAGAAACTGATTCAGATGATTTTTTATTTTTTTTTACTTTGGCTGCTTGCAAATCAACTTTTCAGTCATCTCCCCACAGCTGAGGACTAGAGACTTAGAGAATCCTGGGGTTTATGTTGTTGGGTTGTGCTGTTGTTTGTTTTCCATGTGACTTATGATTGCCTAAAATGGGTAAAACATGAAATACTGAGAAATGTAGATCTGAAAGTTGGGAACACTGTTTTGCTTGTTTCTTTCCCTTTATTTTAAGGTGATAAACAAAATCTTGTAGTACCTCTTGTCAAAGTCTTCTATATGCTTCTAGCTTAAGTGAAAACTATTTATTTTGGCTTCTGATGCTAGCAGAAAATAATTATTTCAAATAACTGGCAGGTGCTTTCCAACTTCTTGCTCACTGCTACCACAAGCACTCTTTGAAAAGGTGTGCCAGTATTGTTACTCCTTCTTTAATAAACTAGAAAGGCTCTGGGAAAAGAATTAGAGGGATCCTTATTTATAGTTGTTCTCAGTGGGAATAATTACTAAAGACTATCTACTTACTTTAAACTCTCTGCTTTGAAAAAAATCTGACAAATACTGGATTTTACACATACATGTATTTAGGTCAATGTGAAATGACAGAGTTCCTTAGATGTGTTGATTCTGACAGTGTGTATGTCTGCAAACACACCTGACTGTGTCATCACCTGCCTTTCGGGACCCCCTGCGTTTGGGCTTACAAGACAGCACTTGTGGTTGTGCCATTAAGCTTTTTAAGGAAACAGTTTTTAAAAAAGAAAAAGTTACCCTTAAACAGAAATGCTCAGAGCTAAGGAAGTGCTTTGTTCCTGTAGTCTCCTTGGTTCCATTCTGTGGGGTAGGAAGCACAGGAGATGGTTTGCTTCCTCAAGAAGGAATAAAGTGTTCAGCCTTACCAACCTGAAATTGCATTGGAACCACAAGGCAATTTAAACTTATCTTATGCAGCGCTTATTCTGTATTAGTGATGAACTGTAATAAACTTTAGGGTCCTAAAGTTATTTTAAATACTTAGAGGAATAAATATTTTATATGTTCCTCTCTCCTCCCACCAACATTCTAAGCATCTCAGTGCTCCCATGTTTATGAAAACCTTGAGTGTTTATACCTAATAACTTATTTTTACTCTGTAAAAGACTGAGCGGAAGGGTTAGCTCCTTCTAAACTGTTTGCTTAATCAGCTTGCAACACTTTCAACGATGTGTGGGAATTGATTGGGAGATGGTCAGCCAATTCCTTTGAGTACAGTACTGAATTACTTCGGGTGTGCATGAGGCAACAAGGGAATATAGTGAGCACCTTGAAAGTAGACTTCAGCAGTTACACAGTTCAATGCAGCTTTCTCTTTAAATTGCAGCAAATTAAATTAATTATAAAAGCCTTTTACTATATTTGGTATTGTAGATATTCTGAATTAGCATGAAGTTCACAGTAGAATCCTCCTATGACAGCTCTGATGTTGATTCAAGCTGCTGTTTTGTGAGGGATTCAGCTGTCTTCAATCCTTGGGGAAAATGGTGTCCAGCTTCATTAGGGTTACAAGTGTTAGAAGCTGTGTGACATCTCAAGGGTACTAAATCCTCATGAAACATATTACTAATTAATCAGAATGTATGGATGCTATAAAGCTAGCTAATTAGTTTCTGTATGCTTTTTTTTTTTTTTTAACGATAAAAATAATGTGGAGCTGCCGGCTTTGCATGGCTGGAGGACTGTTGAGCTTGGACTCGCATCTAAGGCTCTTTGCTTTATCTTCATGGTGGTCGTATGTTTATTCACCTAAGTACTGATTAGTAGTGGAGGTGTGTGCTGAGCTGAAAATTGAAGCATTAGGGGATGGATGTGGTATTACTCAAACCACAGTAAAACATACAACAAAATAGGCACCCGATGTTGTTATTATTCTTCTGCTGATGCTTTCTTGGCTCCGTCTTTACCTGCCCGGCCACTGGAAGCTGGAAGGGTCGGGCTGACTGCAAATGCCTTCCCGTGCTTCCCTGGCTTTGTGGGTGCCTCACAGAGAGCCCTCATCACTGGGGTTGGTTTTCTCCTCGCTTAAATCCGGGTGACCTCTCCTTCATGCCTGGGAAACGGCCCTTTAGATGCTCGGGGCGCGGGGGGAATAGCGTAATTGCGAGCAAGGACGCTGTGAGGAGGAAGGGACAGGCGCGTCTTGCTCATCATCTCCCTCTCAGAGCCCGGAGCGCTGCGGGGCGGCGGGCGGGCGGCCGCTAGTGAGCGCTGCTCCTCCGCTTGCCGCTCCCGGGGAACCGGGCGCCTTTGGCAGCCCAGCAAGGTTTCAGCAGCGTAGCTTTGATCGCCTGCGAATTTATACTCTTCAGGGGGAAACAAATAACATCCGCTTCCCCCGCGCTACACTGCTAAGGCGATCAACTGCTGTAAGACCTCCTGTGCGGCCGCGTCTCACGTAAATGCGCTCTGCCAAGTCATGTACTGCTCCGTTATTTGAAAGGGAAGTTTAAAACATTAGCGTAGGCTATAAAGCGATACTGTAGGCGTGTCTGTTCGCTATCTTTCTGTAGGATCGATAAAGTGCGGCCAAGGCTGAAGTCTGTTTGCTTACAGTAGACATTAAAGGTAATTAACTATATCCAAAAATTAAATACCCATTTCCGCTCAGTGGGGGAGGAAAGACACAAAAAGATCATTAAACGGGGAGTTCTTTTCTCTTCCCCTCATCTCCAACGATCCCGTTGTATTTTGCGAGATCTCGAAAGCAAAAGCTAAAATCAAACGATCTGTTTCTAGCTCATGTAAGACACGTTGTACGCCATGGTAATACTTACATGATCGCATCTTGTCGCCGGTGTAAGTAGCCCGACTCTCCTCCGCTGTTGCCTGGACTGGATTCTGTGCCGTCCGCCGTGGATTCTCTTTGGCGTTAGGATGAAAGCCGAGCTGTCACCTCTTGCCGAGGCGGTATCGGTCTGCAGCTGGGTGGCTGCACCCATCGGTTTCTCCTTCCCATCCCGCGGGGATGCAGCTCCCGCTGGCTGAGTGGGTCGCCCACGTCGCGCCGCACCAGCCGTCCTCAGTGGGCACCACGGGCTGGCGGGTCCAGGTCCTCTCCCTGTCGGCGCAGTCATCGCTAAGGATTTCGTTCATTTGCCAGGTGGACGAAGATTTTTCTGCAAATCCGCCTGGCAGTGCAACTTCGGTTTCTCAGCATCAGCTGCCTGCCGGTATTCCTCATGTCTGGTGGAAAGATGATCTCGAACAAGCGCTTTCTGCGATCCCGGGTACCAGTATTTGCGAGACAGCCTCTTGCTAACGGCGGTCCTCGGGTGACAGCAGGAGGCTTCCTCCTAAATCCCCTTTCCCATAGCCGAAACTGTCCTCGCCGCACTCGCCCCCTCCCCTCGTCCCTCCCACCCCTCTCCTCTCCGTCGGGCACGGTCGTCATCTCTTTATTCAGCCTCGCCTGCCGCAGCGGGGAGGTCCTACCTCATGTTCGCAGCCCTGAGCCCTGTGTGCCGGCGCCGCTGTCAGCTTGTCACCGGAGCCCCCGGCAGTGAGAAGGACGGGCGCTGCGCGACACGGCACCCGCTGGAGAGCTTGTCGCCGGCTGGGCGCGGCGGTGTTTTGCCACAGGGCTGAACCCCGGGGACGGGGCTACGCTGGGCAGCGCCGCCTCCCTGTGCCCGGTGCGCCGGCGGAGAGCGGGGGTCCCCTCCCGGTTCCTCCGCTGCCTCCATCCGACTTCCTCTGGCCAGGTGGGAAGTTTAAAGCCCAGTAGCTCAAGAGCCCAAGAGGCTGCAAACAGGAGCTCTGGGCTGGGGAATTACAGGAGAGCGGTGCCTCTTTGTGCCGAGAAAACACAGCAGCGCGTCCGTACCTGCCCGGGAGAGGGAGCCGGCGGGCTCACGGGCACTCCTGGATGCCGTCAGTGCTCGTCCCGCATCTAGGACGTCCGGAGGGCTCCGCGCTTGTGGGGACTTTAACTGTGTTGCCGTAGAGGTTGTGAGAGGGTTTCTAGCTCTGTCCCGCTGCTGACACTGTGAAGGAACATGCCTCAGTGCACCTCCAGCAGTTCACATCCTATTACAAACTGATCTAGCTCAGTGACTGACTTCGATGGACACACGGAGTGTGGTGTGATAAAATAATTGCACTGGCACTTGTTTAATCACCGGGCAACTCCACTTGTATCATGTCCGCTTGTTCAAAATGGAAAGGCTCATGATTCGTGCCAGCAACGTTTATACCAGGATTGTGTTGTATGTGCTTGTGACTCCACCACCAAAAAAAGGGCTGTTATAGCATTAAACCTGTGCGGCTAAAACAGACATTGTAAAGTGCAGAATGCGAGGCTTCTCCTGAAATTACACCCAGGGGAGCACTATCTGGCTGTCTCTCTTGCAAATATTATACTTCTGAACGCATTACCTCTTCCTTTGCTGGATGCGGGTGTGGAGATGATTACTGCGAGCTGGAGGCAATTTTCTATAAAGCTGCAAGCAAAACACGTTTATGTTGTGCTGCATTTCCTCAGCAATACAAACGCACGGTGCTGAGGGTGCCTCTCAGTTGAGCTTGGAGACTTCAGTCGCCGAGCTAAATATAACTTAAGGTGTTAAAATCTTTGTCTGCCTCCCTGTATAGCCTTGATGAGATGAGCGGCTGTTTACCCTGAGTGATTAACTGAAACCTTGATTAAAAGGTGACTCGACAGCAGCCTCAGAGCCCCCCGGCCTCGGTTCTGGGTGTAAGTTGCTTCGTGTCGCCCCTTAGGACAGGTGTCTTTCATTGGGCTAAAGCTGGGCGGTGGGGGGGATGCTGCTCGGCAAGCGGGAGTGATCGGACCGGCCAGAATGGATTCATTTGCTTTTTGGGGTGTAAATTCTCAGATAGAAGAGCACGACTTCCTACCCAAAAAGGAAGAGGTAATTGTGACTTTAGAAGTGGCAGCTGGATTGGAAGGGACACCTTCCTTCGGGAGAGCTGTAGTAGCTAGCGGAGAAAAGCCTTGAAAACCCTCCGGAGACTGGAAGTTTCACAATGTAGCTTTTATAGGTTCCTCCCCGGCATCAGCCGAAAGCCCTGCCAGAGAGCGAGTCCGGCTGGCGGTGTTTCCCCGCAGCACTAAGGGATGGTGGCTCGTGTTCTGGGGGAACGGGGAAGTGAGGAGGGTGGGTCCTAAATGTGGAAAATATCAGAACAACGCCAATATGCATGTCAGTGACAGAGAACAAGGGTTTCCGAGCCCGACGGTCCCCAGCAGGGCAGGGGCGCGGACCTGGAGGCGGGCGGCGGTGGGAGGGGGCTGCGTGGGGCAGGGCGCAGGCGTGGAGGGGACGGACGATGAGAGCTGGCCGGAGCAGGGTGCCTCAGCATTCTTTGCCATACCCTGCCCGGCGGGCCAGCCCCTTCTCTGCCCCGTAGCGAGCCCCTGTCCGGGACCCCGCGGCCGAGCACCGGCGGTGGAGCTCCCGCCGGCTGCGTGTCACGGCACTGGCCTCGCCGGGGAAGAGATGCCGCACGGAGCGGCGCTGGGAAGGCTGATGCTGAGTGGGATGCTACATTAAAAGGTGCTTTTGGAGGGAAAACAATCATGCAGAACGGCTCCTCTTTCCAGGCTGTTTTCTGTGCTCTTCTCCATAGGGAAAGTTGCCCAGTCTAGACCGTTCTTGCCAGAAAACCACATTGACACTAGATCGTATTTTCTCTAATCTGGTGCCCTAAGAAACCAATGGAAAATTATTATCTGTTGTTTGTTACGAGACACTGTGTTCATATTGAATGAATGGCTTAATACTTAAACTAAAAAAAAAGATCCATCCTACTAAAGTGTTAGCTACAGCTGAGGGATCTTTTGATAGGAATAAGTGGAGCTATGCTTAAGGGACTGGACTGGGAGTGATGACCAGGACTCCATTCCCAGCTGCAGAACCGATTGATCCCAAGCAATGTGTCAGTACCTCGTTGTCCCACTTGGAATAGAAAATGGTGTGTTTTCTTTGCCTTGTCTGGGAGCAGTGCGCTGGGCCGCGGGGCTGGTGTCCCAGCAGAAAGGCTGGGTGACCTGCCCAGGGCTGTGCAGATGAACCCCTGCCCTCCCCGGTGTCCTTCCTGCGCGGTGGAAGATCGTCCGCTCTGCGGGCAGCCCCGGCGGGGCTCTCCCGGCGGCACCGGCGGAGCGGAGCAGCAGCGGTCTCCCTCCAGGCTGGTCCCTCGGGGCGTTTATGTTTATCAATGGGTTTACAGTTCAATAGAGAAGAGCCAGGGAAGGATGTGCTTGGATTTCGGGGCTATTTTAGGCAGAAATAATCGGAAACGCGGGAGTGAATAGCCTGAGCAATACTTACTGAAGTCTCTCTTGCTGCGTGTCGCTCTTCACACCCCGCAATCTATCTTATTGTGTGCCCCCAAGCTAATAAAAATATTTCGAGATGTCTATGTCGAGAAGTGGCATTAGTCGCTGTCCCTTTTGCACTGCCCTGAGCCTCCCCTCCCCATCTTTCCAGGGGCGGTGGACGTGTTTTTGTTTTTTTTTTTTTTTTTCCTTCCCGTCCTTCCCTTCCCTCCCCGTTCCCCCACGGAGGGGAAGGCGGTGGTTTTGAGCACACCTTCTCCCACGACGGAAGGGTGGCCGCCCTCTGCATCCCTCCAGCTCGGCGAGGGAAGCTCCTCGGGCTTGGACGCCTTCCCTTTGGGACAGAACCGTGCGAACAAAGCGGCGGGGCTGGCTGGCAGCGGGGGCCTTTCAAGAGCCACGAGCCAGAGACCCTCCGAAATCCCCGTGCAATCCGCTTGCGGAGCTCGGTTTCACCCGGCAGCAGCTGTCGGGCTCGGCCGGCTGCGGTGCACCGGCCCTCGCTAAGCACCGGAGATGAGTGCCTGGCACCGAGATCCTTTCCCAATGCCGGCGGCTCCGCGCTGCCCGTCCCGCCCGCCCCCCGCTCGGGTGCTGCCCGTGCTGTCGGGGCACCGGGAGCGCACGGAGCCCGGGAAGAGCCTCCCTCCGCAGAGCGCCTCTCTGCGGGGAGCCGCTCCGGCCCTGCGGAGCGCGGCTGCCCTGGGGAGTCACCGTCTTATTTCTCGTGCCAGACGAGGGAGGCAGGCTGTTTGCTTTAACCCACCTTCGAAGGGTTTTTGTGCTGTAGTGCCAAGAGTCATTCAGCTGGTCGAGGCTTTAAAATGAGACCTCTTACCCCACTGGCTCCCTTAGACGTAGTACAAATGAAAAACAGTTCGGCTTCACTTTTCCCGATTTAAATACTATCCTGATTCCCTCCGCCTCTGTTTAATTTCTTTGTGAGTGTGTGAGGTGTTCTTTTGGGAGGTCGGTGAGTGGTTGGTTTTGGTGTGTTTCTCTTGTAAACATTTATCTTTCAGTAGGGATGTGTGCCTAAAGAGGGAAAAGAGGAGAATAAGCGATCTATTCTGATCAGAGAATTTGGCCAGAAATTCAGCAGGGGAACATCAAAACTTTGACTTACTCCGAACGCTTCTATAAATGCCCTAAATTAATCCCTTGGTGTTTGGGGGTAGGCAGTGAGAAATCCTTAACTTTTCTGGCACTTGGTGTTCGTAACTGCTTGTATGTGAAGGTGGCCTCCATACTTCTCCAGGGCTGTTAAGAAGTCCCGTTTTCCTTCAGATCGGGAAGTCTTTCATTTTCTGCTTCTGTCAGAGCAGAGCCTCCCTTTTATTTGAATTTTTCAGAGTAATTTAGAAGTCTGTCAAAAGTGTAATCACTGTAAATGGAAAAACAAACAACATAACTTTCTGCTGGTGGGCTGTGTAAAACTGGATTGCCGTCACCATGAACTTGTTCTGAAATATGAGGGGGATTCACGGTGGAGGAACAAAACAGTTTGTCTTCTAGTGCTATGTGATTGTGGCTTTGTAATCGGTTTAACTCCCTTCGATTTTAATTGCGTGAGCTGCTCATGAAGTGGTAGCAGCTCCTGGCAATGGGGTTGCTTCTCAGCAGATTGGTGTTTGAGGGAGGCAGGGGCTTGCCATTTGTCATAGTAGTAGCAGGGTGACACTTCAAAATATTCAACTTATTACACTCATGCAAAATGGTACATTTGAGTTTGCACTGCACACCACAGCTTATCGTTGTCACCTGATTACTCTGTGTGTCTAAGGAGGTTTACAAGACTAGAGCTCACTTGCCTCCCAGGTGAGTGAGTAAGCAGGATTTTTACCAAGTCAGTGTTTGATGCTAAGCCCTGGCAGCACACCTAGTTCTGTGCAATGCCACAAAGACTGTTTTGGTTTGCCCCAAGGAACTTCCATTCTCAATTAGCCACCCACCTACTGTTCTGCTAGCTCCTTATGGCAGAGATCTCTGCCCATGGAGCTTCTGGTGACAACACACGAAAGAGCAGAGTTTTAAAGCTCTGATGCTTCGAGAGTCATCTTCCCATCTGTTCACTTCTGAGCAGAGGGATGGCTCCTTTGCAAGGACGCAGGGCTGTTAGATCCAGACCTTGCCTAAGGAAGCTTGCTGTTCCCAGAAAGGGTTTAGCTGGAGTCTCAGAAGTTGTGTGCAGATTGAGCCAGGCTTCAGCCGAAAAGCTGGGTGGATAATGCCATTGTCAAGCCTCCAGTGGAGCAGTTGGGCCACCTGTTACTCCCTTTGGATGGAACAGGATGCTTACTGGAAGGCTTATCAGGAACAGAATATACTTTCAGGTATCCCCTGTGAATGGGGTGGGACTCTCTGGAGGAGTTAACACTGAATACTTTTTTCCTAATCAGTTGTAGTTAGGAATAGATGTTTTTTGGGTTTCTTTTTTTGTTTGGTGCGTGCCTCAGCTTCCTTCTCAGCACTTAGTTTGTCATAACTGCCAGAACATATCCTCTCTTCAGTCCGCACTGGGATGAATCCTGTGGACTGGATGTGGAGCAGTGGCAGGATATGCCCCTAAAAACCAGCAGCTTGTGCTTCCTGCAGGGAAGTGGCTGCATCCACCACAGCCTTTCTGGAGGCAGCAGGCACCCGCCACTGCAGCCAAGCGTGGTACTGACCAGCAGGTTGGGGAAAACAATTCTGTTGTGTCTTAGGTTTCAGTAAATATGCTATGAGCTACCTAGTGGTATTAGGTCCAATCATAGTAGTTTTCCCCTCAAAGCTGTGGCTGGATTTATGTTGATCACTTTAAAACAAATCTCACAGATATATTTAGTAGAAGAACGTGTAAAACCCCAAGCCCCAAATGGTATTATGTAACCAATACAGTATTTAAGTGCCCCCTGTGTAAACTAACTGAAAAGCCTGCTGTTTGCCTTCTTTGCCTCTGTTGTGTATTGGTCAACCGAAGCCGGCTGCTCTATTTGCTGTTCTGATTACTATTTTAAAAGGAAAGATCCATAGGATCATGTTATCCAGAAGGTGAAAAAGGCTTAAACCCCACTCACTGGGCTTAGAGAGGGCTCTGGGGCTGGGCGAGACCCTCTTGTAGGCTGCTCAGGGGTGCAGATTGCCAAGGGAACTTGTGCCATTTGACAGCACATGCCCGCCAAGGATACAGCCCCACACAATGTACTTTGTCCCTTTATTTTGGCATGTGTGGTGCAGCCGTTCTTGGTGGCCTCTGCAACCTCAGCCACAGGGTTCAGCTGAGCTCAGCAAAGATGCAGATGTGTTAGCATAGGGTCAAGGAAATGGTGGGAGCTGGTGGGCCAACTGGGAATGTTCCCCGCTGCTACATCTAGAGCTGGTATCAGGTAGAAGAGAGAGGTAGATTTCCTCTTGCTTTGAACCAGGAGGAGTTTGTAGGCTTTCCCTCTAATTTACTGTTATTGATCTGCCATCAGCTCCTTGCCCAGCTAAATCCTTTATTCAAGGTGCTGGATCTTAGGAGCACAGTGGTTTCCCATTATTGTTATAATCTTTTGCCAAAGAGAGATTCCCCCTTCTCAGTAATGCACCAAAGTGGAAGTAATCACTCTTTTTTTCTTCTTGCATTTGTCCTTTCCTGTTTCATTCACTGATTGAAAAATGGCTAAAGAGCAGCCCCCATTTCACCTCCTCTTTTCCCTGATTGACTCAGCAGCTCCTGGGACAGAGAGAGGAAAGGGGCCTCGAGGTCACAACCTTCACAATCTTCAAAGCCCCTGCCGCTTCCAGCAGCTGTCACAGCTCTCACTGACCATATCCCCAGAAGGTCAGCAAAAAAATAAACACTGGGGCCCGACAGGTCCCCTTCTCATGCAAACTGGCCATTTCCCTCCCCAGCTCCCATTCCATGCATAGCTTACACATAGGAGACCCCCTTGGATTTGCACAGAGCTATGCAAGAGCAAAATGCCACAGAAAATAAAAGCAGAAGGGCTTCCTGGGCAGGCAGGGTGGGAAAAAGAAAAGCAGCTTCCTGAGCTCTCCATGCCCACCCACAGGCTGCTGCAGCCATTTTGTGTGCGCAAAACCTGAAGGTGAAGCAGGGGAGAGGGCTGACTTTTCCCTGGGAGAAAAACTACAGGGAAGGATTCAGCTTTTATATCTGCTTGTGCATGTGAGAGATGGAAGAAAGACAGAATCTAAAAGAAATAGGAAATGAAACATAGACAGCAAAAGCCTTTTCATCAGGATTAGATTGCGTCGCTCTCCTACAGTCAGCCTGCTTTCCGCACTCACCTTCCTCTGCGAAAAGTCATGATGAAGCAGAAACAGCACCAGGGAGAAGCGCAGGTTG
The DNA here is from genome assembly GCA_013399365.1 of Pampusana beccarii. Lineage (NCBI taxonomy): Eukaryota > Metazoa > Chordata > Aves > Columbiformes > Columbidae > Pampusana > Pampusana beccarii. Next base: position 1,048,802 of record VWYH01004011.1, read on the forward strand.
AAAAGGCCAGAGTGGAAAGGTCCTTTGCTAAAGGAAATACTCCTCCCCAGCCCTCTTTCATAGAAGTATCCATTTCACCATGGCCACTGATAATCAAAGGGCTATTTCCTGGCCTTCCCAGCACAGCTCCCAGATGCAGAGCACTGTTCTCATCTCCATTATTGCCCACCCTTCCCCTCCCACCCCACACACTTGCTTCCCTACCCGTGGCCCCCATTGCTGAACCCAGCGCTAGGTCATGACTCCAGCCCGTTTTTCAGGCTCCACAGTGTAAGGAAGATGCTCGTTTTCCTATTAGCGTTTTCAGCCTCTCCCCACAAAGACCAAATGGGCGATTAGTACATCGGATCGCTGGACAAAAGCCCATCGAGGGGATTTTTATCTGCGTGTGGCTGCTGGAGAGGCAGGAGCGGGTGGCGACCTGCAAGAAACCCCACCAGGAAGAACAGGCAGCGATAGGGGACGTGGGAGTCACTTTATTTATTGGGTGTTGGCCGGGTACAGCAGAGGGGAGTCCTGCCCCAGGCTCCGGGGCCGGCCGGGGGGGCGCGGCCGGGGCCGGCAGAGCAGCCGTGGCCGCAGGGCCGCTGTGCGGAGCCGCTCACCTTGCCCTGCCCCTGCGCGCACTCTCCGCCGCTGCGTGTTTAAACAAAGAAAGTTGCACAACCAAAGCCTCCCTTCCCTCCGTTAAGGTGGCTCTCGGGGGGCGGGTAGAGGGACGTCCTGTCCCCGCACGCTGTCACCGGCTCGTCCCCGGCTCTCGCCGCTCCCCGGCGCACTGACGCCCTTTCATTATTGCACTGCTCGCTGCGACCGTGACAGTAGTGCAACAGGGAAAGAGGGGCAGCCCGCCCGGTGGTCCCAGAGCTGGCCCAGCAGCCGCGGCCGCCCCTCGGCCTGCAGCCGGGGCACGGAGGGAGAGCCCGGGGGGGTTCCTGGCTTTGTCCCCGAGCTGGCCGCCTCCCCTCGGAATGATGCCGGAGGGGCGGTTAAACCGAGGAAGGCGGCACGGACAGCCGTACAACGGGGAGGCAGCGGGCACGGCCCCGCCGTAGGGATCCGAGCACTCCCCCGCACGCCCCCGGGCCGGCTCGGTGGGGCCGGCTCGGTGAGCCCGGCCGCCGCGGGGAGACGCGCCACAGCGGCCCCGCGTAGCCCGGGGACCGGCTCGGAAAGCCCCGCGGCAGCGGCTGCTCCGCCGCGCCCTGATCCGGCCCCATGTCCCCTCCCACCATCCCTTTCCCTGGGCCCCTGAGGTCCCGAAAGGGACCGCGGGGACCACCTGAAATGGAAGGCAGGGCCACCCACTCGGCCATCCCGGCTGCTGTCAGCCCCCAGCTGATCCCTCACAAAGCGGAGAGGAGATTTAACACCTCCATCCCTGCTCCGTTCCCACGTACCTCAGTGAACGGCTCCGGGGAAGAGCCGGAGGCAGCTGCCCGACCCCGGAGCAGCCCCGGGTAGCAGGGCCCAGGGCTGGAGCTGGCAGGCTCCGCTCACCAGGCAGAGGCATGAGCTTTGTTTCGAGGTTGTTGGGATTAGAGCCTCGGCCTCTTTGTGCTATGCACTGCTTCGCTCCACACTGGTTTTCGGGCTGGGATCAGGCACGGAAACAGTAAGTGTAGCTATGTATCTCCTCCCATCCCTTGGTGGGTGTTTACATCATTATGTAAAATAGGCACCCTTCAAACATCTCGGGACTCATACTGTTTTAAAATGGAGCCATTATGGGTTTCTCCAGTTTCAATCACCGCTTGTGCATTTTAAACATGAGGCCGTTTTGAATCCTGTGTGATAGCATTAAAAATATGCCCGTTACTCACAACCTGAGTCACCACAATAGCACGATTATTTGTCACAAATAACATCTCTGCACAATTACTTGCCTATCTAACAATACTCAGCATTTCACAACTTTTCCCTTAACTCGATGGGCACATAGGATTATTTTTTCCTGCTGTGGCTTTCTTCTCTCCATGAAGAATAACCCTCAAAAGAAAAGACCCTATAAGCAATATTGCACTACTACCCTGATCACAAAAGCAGAGGCAATATTGATAGGGTCTCATCCTTAAGGTTAGGAAGCTGGATAATGTGTCTTGCGGCAGGTGACTGGAGGGAGCTTCATTCCATGCCTGCAAATGGGGAAGGGGTAAAAAGTTAGAAAGCAGAGCACTGCCCTATGGATCACAGCACTGTGTGCTCCCGGGAGGGTGGGGATGCAGGAACAGAGCAAACCTCTGACCCCACAGGAGCTGTGCATGGGTGCTACACCTTTCTCCCAGGACATATCTAACTCCAGTGTGGATTTTATGCAGGTTTCTCTACCTCTGTCCCCAGTTCTCATGTCCTTCTGTGTAAACTTCTCTCCTTTATTAATAACCTCAGTCAATTAGCTTCCTAGGTGCTACAGGCTGAGAAGTGCTATTTATTTGATTAACTGATAGTTGTATTTCGAACCTCTTAGTAACAGGCATCAAGCCCTCAGAGAACTTCCTTTCTAGGGCTGTCCTACTTGGAGAGCCCAGTGTTTTAAAATATCCCTCCCTTCACTGGAAATCACGGGATTAAATACACACCAAAAATTAGAAAGCAAAACAGGATCTCCAGGGCTGCCTCTCCAGCACTGACTTCACATTAATGCATGTGGATTAAACAGTCTTTGGAGACGCACACGTGTTTTGCCCTAGCTCATTTTGTTTGGCTTTTCTTCTCCTCTTCCCCCCTCCCCAGCACCTTTTCTGTCCAAGGCTGGAAGGCACAATCTTCAGCTGGGGCTGGCTTAGTGTTGAAGACACCAACAGCCACAGAAATGATTCCCAGGGAGAGGGAGGACACCTCCAGCCTCGGGGCTGCTTTGCCAACTAGACTCTTCCTCTGCAGTCTGGCTCCCAGTTAACCTGCCCCAGTGCATTTGTCACAAAGGAACACTTAAGAGTCCTGAGGAAGAGGAAGGAAATTTAATTCCCAGGCCATCCCAAACCAGGTCGTGATTTTGACACTTTAAGCTTCTCTTTCCTCAGCCTGCTTTCCAGTGGATTAAATAGGAGTGTAATGGAGAGACAATCCCCTAATTCATGGATTCCTGGCTAATTTATGCATGCCACATTGATCTGGTCTTTGCCATTAGAGATCCCTGGCGTTTGGCACGCTGGTGTAAGGCAGCCCTGCATCCCCTTTGATGTTGCCAGACTTGCCCAAAGCAGCCAAAAAACAAGGACATGCCAAAGAAAAGGGAACAGGGGAAAGCTCCATTAATTGTTTGTTTTTCTAATGGACTGATAAACAAAATCTCCAATCTGCCCTAACCCCTCCCTCTCCCCATCCTTTGTGATGCTTGTTGGAAGCAAACAGGGATCTTTTTTCCACATTATTTATTTGTATTAACCTTTGCTTGCACTAATTAAAAGGCCATGTTCACAGATTGCTGTAAGCAGCTCAGAATGAGTTTTATCAAACTTCTGTATTCTTGTTACCTCGGCAAAACCTCAGGTTTAATCCTGCCACTCTGCTTCTCAACAGTCCCTGTAACCTCGACATCCAGTTGGACTGAGAACATAAAAAAAGACACAACTAGGCTTGGCCTTACCTTTGCATCTATTCCCGTCCAGTCTCTATTTTGTTTATTGTTTACCATGTCTTTTCCACTCTTCAGCCTCGATGTTATCTCAAATAAGACTTACACTTAATACACACAATTTAACTTCTCCAGTGGCCCAAGAGACAAACCCACTAGTGAGTTTACAGTGGAAATGTACAATCTGCGCATCAAGTGACATTACTAATGCATCAGTAGCGGGGAGGGAAGCACAATTTGACAATTTCTACATAACTTAAGAATTTCAGTAGTTGCAGAAGCTACAACTGGCAGGAGAGGGTAAGGGATGTAATTAGAAACGTCAGCCACAAGTTAAGTTCCAAGCAAAGGCAATTAAATTATTTTGTCTTTATGTCTCTGGATCTGTGCTGAGAGTCTAGAAGTGTCTCAAAAATTTCCTTATCTCCAACTGGTGTATTGGCACAGGACTCCCCACATCTTCCTTTTTTTTTTTTTCCTTTTTTTTTTTTTAACAAGACAAGAAAAATAAAGACTGAATTAATCTCCAGTAATGTTCCTTCAGTTTGCAAACAATATGCAAAGCCTGGGTCATACTATGTCCTATAGCAGGGAGAGTCTCTGGAATGTATATGGGGGTTATTTTAAAATAAACGTTTAAACACGAGATTATGAAATGCATGCTATTTATACACCAGGAGGCTCAGCATCTCTAGATAAGTTTAGAAACCTCTCTTGCCTTTAATCACGGTTATAGAAACTAAATGGAAATGTCACCCAGACTAGCATGGAAATAACACTTTGTATCTTTGTATGTTGCTCAATAATGGAAGCTGCCTTTTTTTTTTTTCTTTTTTGGCAATGTGTGTGTGGGAACCTTTCACTGTAGTGGAGTCATTGCTATATGCTGAAGCCCCTCTTTTCTGATATTAGCGGACAAATAGACTGAAGTGTCCTTACGATGAAGCTTTTGGATAAATAAAGTAGTGAGCTGACTCTCTGGAGCTTGGAGGCCTCTGCTCCTTGTGAGATCAGACTCGTTCTCCCTGGGTTAGTTTAGGGAGCCATTTCCCCTTCCCTTTGTTGCTGTTTGTTTTCTTATTTCTCTTGTGGTTAAAGGTGTCACTTTGGGCAAGCAGGTTTTTAAAATTTTCATCTTGGTTGCAACCTCACAAAACATAGCAGGACAACAAAGCTTCAGCCCAGCCTTGTTTCCCTGGTCACAGCCATTTCGCTAGCCTGAGGACAGGAGACCGTTTAAAAGCCATCTTGCAATTAAATACATTATATAGTCTACAATATATTTTCTGCAGCGGAATTGACACTATTACCAAAGGTCAAAGCAAACACTTTGGAAACAGCTGTAGGCTGAGGGCTGATTTAGAGTTTTCCATCCTATTTAATAATTTTATCATAGTTGTAAAACTGGGAAGAGTTGCCTTTTTAATTCTCTCTCTCTTTTTTTTTTTTTTTTTAAGAGAGAGAGAAAATTCTTAACATTCCAGTCCTGGCTCCTTAAGTCTATCTAGCAAGTTTATACAAATCCGTCCAGAGAAAAAGGGGATTCTTGCTTCCATGCAAGAGTCAACCTGTCCAGGTGTGAGAGACTCCAGAGAGTAAGGGCTGATAATCCTCTCTGAAAACACCACCTTCCCAAGCACCTTTCACCCACCGAGCTCGGGGATTCTGTCACCCACAGCCACTTATCAATACATTCCCCTTCCCCTTCTCCTGAAATCATGAGGGATTACACTCCAGAACATCCTGCCATTTGATTCTTGCTTATAATATTTAGTTTGTGGGTTTCAATAACCCTTTTTTCAGCTGCAACATTTCCTCGGCTGGCAGAGGCCAGATCTGCGTCAGTGAGCTCCATTAAAAGGAATGACAGAGCTCCTTAAACAGCCTAGACTTTGTAACCCCACAATACGGCTTTTCTGCATGGTGTTTACCAGCGCTCTGCTGTATGATTGGGAAAAAAAAAAAAAAAAAAAAAGACTCGTGGTACTAAATGCAAGAGCAAAATTGAGCTAAACCCTATCACCTTGGAAGTGCCAATCCCACTTCTGGCCATGCGTGTACAGCAGGGCAAGTGAAAGGTCTTGAAAGGCCTTGGCTGGGGAAGGAGCACATGTGGGGCTGATCTTGGGGTACCCAAATAACTCCTCCCCCATGGCAGGGTCAGACTCCCCTCACGACACCCCCCAGCTGCCCACAAACCCGCAGGGGCAGGGTTGCAATTTCCCCAGGGGGCCCCAAGCCCACGGCCGGGTCCGGGCAGCACCAGAGGGGAAGCGGCAGCCCCTGCCCCGCTGCCTCCCTTCCCCAAACCACCCAAGAGCGGCCAGAGCAGGAGCGACCTTAACACAGATCTAGCACTCAATGCAATGACTCAAAAAGTCCCCCTGAAAAAAAAAAAAAAAAAAANAAAAAAAATCCCTCTGAAAACTTAAACCATCTGATTTCACTTTCCGCTCCAATTGGTTGTGTAGCCAGGGCGCAGGTCTGGCCTCCTCCACCACACTAATACCCTATGTGTGCTGCCTCCACAGAGGAGGGGTTCTTTTAACAAGTTTATGCAACAACAGGATGGAGGCTCTGCCGGAGCCCTTCCCCCCGCAGCCCGACCTGATTCCCCGCATTCCTCCCGCGCCCTCCCCCTCCGACCCAACTGGAGACAAACTCTGGCATCTCCACACACATGCAAATGGTTTCCCTTGCACAAATACAGACTCCTGAAGGGGCCTTTGCTTCCGAATCCCCCCCCCTTTTTTTTTCTTTCCTCCAGTGCCGCCTTTTTTTTTTTTTTTTTTTTTTTTTTTTTTTTTTTTTTTTTTTTTTTTTTTTTTTTTTATAATTAT
>VWYH01004011.1:1061232-1123291 GCA_013399365.1 Pampusana beccarii
CGCCGCCGGCCGCCGCCGCACCGGGCGCGCCTCGGCGTGGCTCCCTGATCGATCAGAATGTGGGCAAATCCTCCAGTACCAACCTCATGGCCTCCCCGCTCCAGCCTCCATCTTTGACTAGTTGACATTCAGCTCCTGCCTGACCAACTCCTCATTAGCATACCTCCCCCGCCATTGGCTCGTCCCTGCGCTAGTCTTTGCCACCGCCTCTCCCATTGGCTCCCGGGGAGGATATTTAAAAATATTATCCCGTCGCCCATTGGTGCTCGGGTGCTACGTCACGCCACGCTCTTTATTTTAACAATGAATGCACAAACACATTCTTCCATTCACAAATTTTTTTTTTTTTCAGTAGTTTGCCCGCCTTTTCTCCAACTACATTTTCATTGATTTTTTGTTTCAACTGAGGGGGTCCCGGTTGTAAACAGATAAATCAAAGGCGAACAGAGGGTGGACCTGAGCAAATATTTTTTTCTCTCTCTTTCTCTCTTTCTCTCTTTTGTTCGGCAGTGCTGGTGTTGGGGGAACAAAACTGATCCCCAGCGGTCCCGAATCGGAGAGGTGTGGTCGGGGGCGGGGGGCTGCTCTGCCCGAGAGGTTGCAGCTATTTTGTCTCTGTTTCGGTTGCAAAGCCCGATCCTCTTTCCCGCAAGTAAAAAAGCAAGCTCTGCCCGGGCAAACCGACTCGCTCATTTTGCCTGATTCGGAATAGTAATTATTGGTGTAGTTGGGCAGCGTTTGTCCGGGGGTCGGTGAATGCGCACCCAGGGGTGCTCTCCCCCCGGAGCGGGCACGGCCGCGCTCCCTCTCGCTCCTCCCGCAGCCGCGCTCTGCGCGGGCTGAGCCAAGCAGGGGATTTAATTGTGACCGACTAAAACACACCAGGTCACTTCAGTGCACTTTCGTGACAGGAGCTTTTCCTTTTGTACACGCGGTTGAGCTGGAATCAGGCGATAACAAACTTTAAGGGCTGGGGAGGAAAGCTCTCTAGTGTTTCTCTTGCCCTGCAAATTGTAAAACACTGGAATCGTTAAAAAATGAGTAACAAAGACTGAGAGTCATTGACACTCTCTCACGGAGAAGTGTCTTGGTGAGTTTCTTTTTTTGAAAAGATTTCTGCCATATTGTTAACTTACAAACCCACAACTGTGCAGTTGCTTCCACCCTTGAAATTCAAACGAATCAGCTCTTCAACAGTTGATTTAAACAGATGTTTGTAAAATGAAAATATTTTCATACTGCAGTGAGACAAACTTAGCAGCAGAGGAATCGGGTAAGCTGTGAAAAAACAATACACGTTTGTAGGTAAAAAAAGCTTTTTTAAAAAAAAATGTATTTACTGGCATTTTATTAAGCAATCTGTCTTTGAAAAAGTATATTTATCTCTAAACCGTTGAATTATTTCAGTTTTTAAATCTTCCTTCCCTTTCATTTGCTACCTACCTTCATACCAAATCCAATCCCAAAACATAACTCGTGTGTGAACTAGAATTTTACATTATACAAGAAAAAAGGATATTAGCTATTTTAAAAAATAAACGAAACTTCCTTTGTATCTATTCTTGAGCTTGGGAGTTGATTCTGATTCGGCTATTTTCTCCATATATGTATGCATATGTGTGTGTAGCCCCCAGCACAAATATTGAACTCCAGTTGTAAAGGCTGGATCTGGGTACTAATGGGTGGAGACTTGGGGCAGTGGATCCCTGGCAGTGTTTTTGGAGATGGGAGAGAAGGGCAGTGGGCTGTGAAATCACACATTCCTGTCCAATGGAGCTGAAATAATGGTATTGTTCTCTGGAAAAGGGGTTGCTTTTCTCTTCTCCATTCTTCCCCTGATCTGCAGGGACCTGATTGTGCAGTTAATCAGCAAAAAAGCGTTTGATGTAAGGCAGGGCGTGAATTCAAAAGGGCCAGGGGGGATTCAAGAGGGATTCTTCTGTCTGTTAGAAAATGTTTTTCTGATTTCAAAATGGTAGACATTTGAAAAGCTGCACTGGTCTCTCTTTAGAGATCCGAGTTTGTAGTAGGTACCAGCACTAATTATATCGCTTCCTTTGTGTGTTTGACACTTTACTGCTGGAAAAAAATAGATATCTTACAGCAAAAAGAAAGATGTCCTTCCTGGAGCAAAGGTGAGCTCCTGTATCCCTGCAGTTAATTCCTTCAGCTTGCTATCAGTCGCCAGAGAGTCTCCTTATGACTGCCTTGCTAAATGTTTAGCATTGCACGATTCCGAGTAAAATAAAGCCCGCGGGGAGCAGGTAAGAACTGAGTCGGTTTTGTAGTCCTGACCCGTGTCCCGAGTGTGACATCCACCTCCCGAATCTTTAAACATAGAAGCTTTCCTGTCCCACACTGTCTTGTCTGTAAATCCTTCCTTGCCAGCCTTGTCTTGAATGCCAAGAATATTTGAAGCATGTTCCTTATTTCAGTGTGGTCATTTCCCAAACTTCATAACAAAATGCTTCCTGCCGATTTCTGCTCTTGTATATAATCAACATTCTGCTGTCTTTCCTATGCATAGCATCTATACATACGTAAATATGTAAATTCATTGCTATCCCTTTACTTAATATATTATTATAACCACACAGGAAATGACATATCCTAGAGAAAGGCAACTGCCTTGGATATTTACGTGAAAAATATGTAACTTTACAGCAAACTCCAAATGGGTTCGTCAGTCTAATTTTAGCCAAACTGCAAACAAAGTGAATGAAAGTTCCCCATGGGCAGCCCTTGGTCCCCAGCCCTTTCCACGGGGCTCCTTCCTGCTCCGTGAGAGGAGGATTGTTCTGCTGTAATGCTGGATTGATTGAATTTTTGCGTTTCAGGGCTGGGAGACATTGGGGAATTATTTGGATTTTGTGTGTGTGTTGTTTTGCTGCAAATGTGCAGTTGTGCTCTCCACTTTTGGAGAGAAAGGCTGAGAAAAGACATTTGCTCTGCTGTTAGTTCACTTTAAGGAAGGGCTTCTTGCAGGCGTCCAATGCTGGAGAAGAATGGCGTTTTTATCATTTTTAAACATCAAGGAGGGGAGGGAGAAAAGCTGATTTTTTTTTTCCTCCAGATCTTGGGGTGTTTTTGCAGTGTAACTCAATCTGATGTCACTGGGGGTGGAGTCTCCACTGCGTTTGCTTAAACTGGAGCTGTCTCAGTTCAAGGCCTTGTGGCTGAAAGTTCTTAAATCTGTGGCAGACAGGCATGACTATTCCTTAATGAGACCCCTACTGCAGTAAAGCATTTTTTATTTTAATCAGCTTCTTAATGCTATTAATTATGATTTCTTTAATAACACTCATCCCATCTGCAAGGTTAACGTAGTCCCACACGAACAGCCCAGTAACACACTTCATCGTTATTGTCTGTGTGAAAACACATGTACAAACTCGTATAAAACCTTCTTAATTAGGTCTTGAACATCCATATGCTTTGTGAATGTGGGTGACAGACAGAAACAAAGAGAAGAGGGCAAGAGAACTTTCACAGAAGTTTCCAAATATATTTACAGAGGTTGTTAAAAATTAACTTTAAATCCATTTCTGTGAAGGCTGCTACATTCAGTAAGGATATATTTGATTTTTGTGGTTTGTCTTCTATTCCCACTCCTTAGCTGCAAACATTTGCTCCTGTGGACGAAACTATAAGGCTGGATTCAAAATGAAATGATAAAACCTCCAGGGGAGACTGGAACAAATAGATTCATAAAATGTTCACAGGGCAGCATTGACTAGTAATGTTTAAACTTAAACAGATTGGATTTTTGGTTTGCCTCAACTTCAGAAAAAAAAAAAAAAAAAAATTGCTACCACTCCTCCAGAGAGGCTGGAAAACAAAGTCAGATCTGGGCTCATCTAAAATTGTAACTCTCTTCTAATTTAGCACAGCTACCTTCGGTTTTCATTTTTAACACACAAACTTGGAAAAAAAAAAAAAAAGTTAAAAAAAAGTAGACTCTTTGTTTAAACACTGATTTGAATGATCCTAAAACTTGCCCTAAAATACGTGAGATTTCACCATCCCCGTATTTTTACTCAACTATTTTACAAAAAAGTTTCATTTGAATGGGCTTTGATTCAGACACACAAGAATAAAACAGTTTAAAGTTACTCTATGTATGTGTACCTCTATCCACATATATGTCTACATATCACTGAAATTCAAATTGTTCTCTTTTTTTTTGTCCCCAGGTTCTTATAGGTTTTCAACAAATGCAGCTTGTTAAAGGGTTTTTTAAATGAAAAAATACAAACAAAATCACTATTCACAACAAAAAGCCATAATCTGAAATGTTTTGTTAATTTAAAAACTGTCAGAAACGATTTCTAAAGGTTTCAAATGGCCCCAAACTCACCTTCCCAACCACATCTTTATTTAGACGAAACAATCGTTTTAAAGTGATAAAAGTGCCATATTTTCTTATGGACATTTTCCTGTCTGCAGGATTGAAAATAAGAAAGACAGAAAAATCTTCTCGTTTCTTTCTCTAAAAATAAATAAACAATGATTTCCTGACTATCAGACGGCCAAAAAGCCCTTCCGTGTTTCCATAAACATATCGAATCGATAGCTTCAAAAGTGATTGAATGTAACCAAAATGCGGCCAGCCCAAAGAGCTCAAATCTCTGCTGCTCAGCCCTCTACAAAGCAGGCTCTTGTGCTCGGTTTGACAGTGTCCGAGAGGGAGGGAAGCATGAATGAGAAAAACAGTCACTAAATGCAAGTTATGAATGAGGGATTGGATGGGAGGAGGGAAGAAAGAAAAAAAAAAAAAAAAAAGAGAGAGACACAGCTAATGCAAAAATCAGTTTAATTCCGTAGATTTTATATCGATGTGATTTTTCCCTCGGATCCCACCGCGGACTCGCAGTCGAACACATCTCTAGCCCAGACCCCAATAATCATCCTCGCTCTAGGAAAGAGGGGCATTGTGCTCGGTGGCTCACATTTTCTTCTCCCCCCGCTCTTTACTCGTCCCCCATCTCTCCCCCCTCCCTCTTTTGTAAATCAGAATGAGGAGGTTTTATAGTGAGTCTAATTCTCACTCCCTCCATTTCCTTCCTTTCTGCATTTTTTATCCCCCTTCCACCCCGCCCCTCCCTCGCCTGCAGCCCTGGTATTGATTAACCACTTCGCTCCTACCCCTCCGCGCTGCCTCCCCCAGCCCAGCCCCGCACCGACCCGGCCCGCAGCGGCGGGGGGGACGCGGCCGGGGCTGTCCCGGGGCTGGCGGGGGACACGGCCGGGCTGTCCCGGGGCTGTCCCGGGGCCGGTGGGGGGACACGGCCGGGCTGTCCCGGGGCTGTCCCGGGGCCGGTGGGGGGACACGGCCGGGGCTGTCCCGGGGCGGCTTCTGAGCGCCCGGCGCTCCCGCAGCTCCCGGCCAGCCCTTTGAAGTCCGTTGCACTTAATGTTATTTAATGAGGCCGGTTGCAGCGGAGAAGTGGTAAAACAAAACGCCACCGACCCAAAAGCGGGGGAGATTTCATGCGAGGGATGGAAAAAGGAGTGTGAGGGAGCCAGGGGAAAAAGGACCCCGAGCACTGAAATAGTTAACGGCCCCTGGATGCATTGATTAGTATTGATGGCTTTGGTAGTTTTAATGGATTTGTTGTTTGTGGGAGGTGGGGAGCTTTTGCCTTGCTTTGAATTCTAACCCCCTGGCTGGGAGCTTGCTCCTAATTGCATGCACAGCATTCCTTCGGAGTGGGTGGTATCACCTTTTACTGCTGCTCCCTTCCACAGGGAAGGCCTGTAAAAAATCCCTTTCATGTGCCCGAAAATCAATACCCAGGGCTCTGGATGGCTGCTGTAAAAACAAAACAAAATCCTGTTCCTCCCTCACTGAAAAATAATTTTTTATATATATATAAGTAAATATACATACATATAGGGAAAGAGAGGGGAAAAAAAGAGCCCCAGAAAAGGAACCCCCTCCTTGCAGACAAATACAAGGGACAGTTGGCTTCTCTTTGCCGACCCAGGGCTCAGGTAGTTTGGGGCTGGTGTATAAAGAGCCCCTATTTTCACAGCTGCTGGGGGCACTTTCGGAGGGGATTGCTGTTGGGAGCTGGAGGTTTCAGCCTGGTTCTGGTCAATAAAAATGGATGTGGCTTGAAAATGTCTGCTCCAGTGGCAGGGAGGACGGAAGGTCAGGAGCAGTGCTTAAAAGGTTAAAAAGAAGTGGGTGAGTGGGAAGTTGCAGAGTTATGGGTGGAGTTACCCACACTTTTAAAAAAAGCACAACAGAGTAAACAAATTCATCTTTCAGTTAGTGTCAGGAGGAAGGTAAGAGTGTAAGGGTGCTGTGCCTTGCTGCACCCAGCACCGGGCTTTGGGAGATAAAAAAAATGAGGCATTTTACTAGGAAACTATTAAACCAAGTTGATTTTTCATTTTTGCCCCCAAACCGTGCGAAAATGATACCAGTCTAACTTACAAGTGAACTTCATGTTCACTTCTCTCTCTGCTGGATCTTAATTTCTTTAGCACTGAGGGGAGAGAGAGAGATTGTTAAGCGCTTAAAAATCCATGCAAAATAAATCAATGTGTTTCTGCCATCTACATTTCAATTCAATAACATCGTTTTCATAGAGCTATTTCATTAGTATGGAATAACTCACCTGTAAGTAATTACAGCTGACTTGCTTTCTAGCAGAGACCAATACAAGTCCAGAAAGGGGATAAAGGTTAGCTCAAAGAAATACTGCAGAGGTTTGGCATGGGTATAAAAGCAAAGAGCTGTGTTCTCTCCTCAGAAAGCAAGTCATTCTTAGCCATCATTTAAAAGAAAATTCATAGCTGTGCCTTGGAGCTTAATTTCAATCTAAAATTCAAAAAGAAAATCCAACTTGAAAGTGTTCCATCGATAAAATATAATGTCACTGAATCAAACAGAAAAAAGCTCCAAACCAACAAACAACCCAAAGTTCCTATAATAATTGTTCGAGAATTCTACCTTTCTCAGATTTCACACAGGCTCAAACAGTCGAATAGTTTGTTTGATATTCGTTGTTGTAATTCTGCTTCTTGTTGAAATTGTGTGTTGGCACTGAGTTACATTTGTTTGAAATTACTTTATCAGTCTAACACTAAATTAAGAATGAGTTTACTGGTTCAAAAGTGCACTACTTTGAATGAGATAATTTAAGTGGCACTGTACATGGAAAAAAATACGAAGATATTATTTTTTCTATCTAATACTAAGTATTTAAATTGAAGGCCATGTCTTAATAGATAGTGTAGTGCTAATTTTTATTTAAACCATAGTTCAAATGCTTCCTAATTTTATTGAATGATTTTTATTTAGAGCAAGCTGCCCAAACATTTTGTATTAACTCTCACTCATACACAACACTTAATTCTGTCTTGTCTAGAATACACAATAGGAAGGTTTCCAGGACATTTTCTTTTTAGAGAACCCCAGTTTTCTTAGTAACAAACAAAATTTAAAATAGAAATAATTGTTTTCAGGATTAGCTAATTTCAAGGAGTTCATTCTTTCACTATTATACAAGCTTTTGTATGTACATTTTAAAACAAAATATTTACAAAATGAAACGCCTTCCTAGAATGTGCTCATCTCCAAAATTCTGTGCATTTGTACTTTAATCTCTTTTTGGAGCAAAAGTAAAAGGGCCGTTTTGCTGTGCCACTCAATTCAAATGTGCTCTCAGAGGCAGGGAGAGGAGCAGTTGTGCTGTGAAAGATTTGAGGTGTTTTTTTTAGGAGTGCACAGCACCGACAAAACCTGCACTTGGAAGTATTTCAGGGTCTCACTCTTTGTTTTAGTGTCAAGGAGAACATGTAGGTTATTATTATTATTATTTTATTTTTAAATAAAGGTGGTCCACAAAACTTGATCAGAAGCGATTCAGATTTCAGGACTCAGTTCTTTCCTTCTTTCCTAATTTGTTTCTTAGGGTTTTTTTCCACATAGTTAAAAAAACCTCCAGCCTAAAACAAAATAAAGTGTAGGACCTATAGTTCAGAGAGCATGAAAAAAGGAGTTATTTCCTTCTTTCACTGAATTCACCTTAACAAGCAATTTTAGAATTTCATTTGTTTGAAATCTGCAGCATATTTATCTCCCAGATATTTTAGAGCACTAATCTGTTTGACGTTCAGGAAAAGTAACTGAAGAAAAAACCCACCTCTTTACCCCCACAGCAGAGATGCCAATTACTATGATTCTGTGAGCCCTGAGCAAACGGGAGGAATCAGCAGGGTATTCTGGGAGATTTATCTAAGGGTCACATCTCACTTTTGAGTTAAGAATTTAATATGAAAACAAATCATTATAAAGCTTTTCTCTTTCTTCTGGTGTCTGTAAAATCTGTGCTAAACGTGAAGATAGTTGTGTGTTTGTTGAGGTGTGAGTGCAGCCTTTGGGCAGGGTTAGCAGGGCTATTTGTTTCTCTGCTAAATGTTGGAAACAGCTTTTCCTTTTTAAACTCTGAAATCCCACCGGTAAACACTTGTGCAGATGCACTTGGTATATTTTAAAGAAGCTGATCTGCACAAATGGAATTATAAAATTATGGTTTGATTACCAAACAAATGGTTTTGTTCAAAAAGCTTGTGAGCCTTCAGCTTAAATTTGGGGTTTTTAGAAGGGTGAACATGTGGCTGTGCCCTTACTTTGGCTATCTCATAAACTGTATTTTCAGAACGAAATATAAAACTGCAGAAAGAAGTGTTCACAGTTTTGCTTGGCATGGCTACTGAATTGCATGCTAGAAATGAATTGAAAACTCATTTCCATTGCTTTTAGCTGTTAACCAATATAACCTTGTTTTAAGCTTGCATCCTTAGTGAATGCTTCCAAAGTTAAGTTTAATCTCTGTATTGCTCACTAGCACCAGTGATGTTTAATTTTAAACAATATTTATTAAAAACTTTGTTTCAAGATTAATTTCCCCTTAAAACTTGTGTGGTTTGCTCTTCTCACAAATCCAACGCAATTAATATTGGCATTTTGTTAAATTATTTTATCTCAAGCTATACGCCAATTATTCAAGTCCATCAAGGATTAGCGGTTCAATTATATTTAAAATACCACTTGTTAGTTCACATCCAGTTTCCAGGCACCTCTGGTTAACCGAGCAGAGCACCTACCTTTAATTATAATCTAGCATTCCTCATCACTTATAATAAAAGATACTGAGCTAGTTAAGCAAGACTTTGTTGGCACAAGAGGGAAATGAAAATAAATGAATTAACAAGCCCTGAAAAATAACCTTTGCAGTTACAGAATTTCTTTGGTTAATATCTCACACACATTGTGCATTTAACCACAGGAAAGTGGCGGGTGCTTAAGGTGTAAAAGACCCTTTAGAAATATTTCAGTCAACACTGCTGGCCCTTGAGCATGTTTATGTGTGCCTTTCATGTCAAGGGGGGAAAAATAGCAATGAAATTTGGGTGTTTATACACCCAGAAGCTGGGAAGTCCTGGTTAAATGCACCAACATGTAGCTGGGAACGTTTATGTGGGAACGAGAGCTTCTTCATGCTAATTGAAATCTGTACCTGGAAAATAACAACCCACGAGAAGAACTAATTTTTCAATGGGAGCTCAAACCTGTTAGGAGCCTGTGACCAAACCCAGGACAAATTCAGATACAGTTCACTATAAACACTCTCTCACAGAATAGGAGCTTTTTCTATCGGTGAAGATGGAATTTAGATTGTAGAAGTCATCTGTTAAGATCAAACAGATAACAGTGACTTTTCAAAATGTTTAAAAATATTCCTTATCCACAATGTTATCTTTGTGACTAAATGATTTTAGTAAATGCTGCAGGGAATATGACATTAGCTAACAGAGTGCAAAGGGTCCCTGTTTGTCTCAATCCCCCGAGTATTCCTTGTAGTGGACTGAGTCCACATTTAAAACATTCAAATGTGTTTCCCCAAATGACATCAAAGACTGTTAAAATCAATATTTGGATGATCAGGGAGCAAATGTTTGAATTCGGAAAGGAAGGGGCAGATGTAGTCCATGCATGGTTGCTGTGGCACATCACACACGTTTGGAGGTGGGCACATGTTGGAAGGCAAGGCAAGGACCGCGGTTCAAATGGTCGGGGGATGTTTGAAGGATTTCAGGACTGGGCAATTCCACTGTGCAGAGAAAAATTGGGAGGAATTAACAGTGCCATCTAGGAAGGGTCGGGTTTTGTGTGGACAATATTAACAGGGAAACAGAGAAAAGAGCAAGTGACTGCAGGGCTGAATCAGTTCACCAGTTCTTCCAAATGCAACAATTACGATTTAGTACTTCCAACTAAGAGGAAGACTTGTGGCAGAAACCAAAGATAGCACTTTTTTTGGACTTAAGCTTAGAAGGAAGCTACTTTGGTGCTGTGAACAGCACCAAAATCCTTTAAAAAGTCAAGAATTTAGGAGAAAAATTGCTCTGTTAAGACCTGGCAAAGGAAACTTCAAGTATCATTGTGTTTCAGGTCAGACAATTTTTCTCTTTCCCATGTAAAAATTTAAGACAAGAAATGTGCAGATCAACTGTGATTTGAAAAAAAACCAAACGAACAAACCCACACGGTCAGAACACCTTGATAATATTTAAAACAAACTCTTAAGGTTTCTTCCAAGTACGCACATAAGCTTTGTCTAACGGGGGCAGACTCAAATCCAGTGTAAAATTTTTCCGCTGCTCTCACCTGGCTCTTGGCAGCCCTGTCTGGGGCTCAGTGCAACTTGCAGGTCATCGGCATCCCAGAAATGACTTCGTTAGCCTGCTGGAAAAAACCAACCAGCTTTTCTCTGCTGCTCATAAAGAGGATGTGCACCCTCCACTATTTCTCATTTGAATTAAACATTTCATTAAAAGGTTTTTTTTAAAAATCCCTAAGAACTTTAGGCTCATCATGTGACAGAGTATTTGTTCTTATTAAGGGCATATTAAACTATCCTGATCCAAATAATAATCACGATAACATCTCTTTAAGCTACGTTAATTCAAACTCTTAAAGGCCAACCTGTGTATGGCAAAGTGTGTGAATTAATACGGTGAAGGATGTTGTGCACTTAAAACACACTTTGAAACAACAGGCCATTCCAAAGAGATCATATGCTCTCATCTCATTTAAGTGAAATTAATCAAAATTAAACAAATTCTCAAAATGTCAAAAGCGATTGTAAAAAAACAATGTGCATTGCAAACCCCACCACCTAAACAGCCATTATGTTTAAAGGAAATCTGTGATCTGCAACCAATTAGGGGCAAAATGGTTGTAAAATATTTAATTTGTGAGTAGCATTTTAAATTCAGTAACAGCTATAACAAAACGGGTAAGTAAATGACATTAATCACTCCTGATACTAAATTATCCCTATTTTGCTTCTAAGACAGGAATCAGACTGGGCGATGTTTTCTATTAGTTAAATACATCCATAACCAAATGAAAGCCTAGGAGGCCATTTAACTAATGGGGATTCCAGCATCCTTGTTGTTCCTTTATTTTGTGTACCTTTTAAAGGTCATATAACTGTTTTAAAGAGTCACCCCTTGATTTTTGAGCAAGGTAGTGAGCATTATGTTCCTGATAAGAGCTATTTCAGACAGGTAGAGCAATGTTTCCTGCAGCGAAGACTGAACACCAAGCTCATTTGAAATGATTTTAACAACTTCATGGCCTAAAGGACAAAAACTGCTCCCCAGCCTGCAAGACCAGTTTTGTTTTTTTTTCCCTTTTTGGTTTTGTTTCAAAGAAGAGTTATTTTTGGAGGATTATACTAAATAAAGCAATAAAACACGAGTGGTTGTTTTCCACAGTTGAGCTGTTGTTTCGTTCAAAATCTGGTATCTCGTTTGTTTTTAATAAATTAATGACAAGTGCAGCAAGTGGGTGCAAGTGCTCAGCTCCTCCATCCCAAACCACTCCTGTGTGGTGTAACTCCCAGAGATATACGGTCTCACCCTCTCATGTTTTCCGGTATTTTTACACCCTCTGGATGTGCATTTCCATTTCTCACTTCATTCAAACTAAAATCTTATTTTTATATATATTTTTAAAAGAAAATAGACTCGTTTTTAAAGCCCGTTTTAATTCACGAACATCTCAGATCAGATTCAGCTCCTCAAGATGAATTATTTCCTGCTTTTCTTTCTTGTAAATATCTTCCACCAACAACCACCTTCTGCAGATAAAACTTTACCAATTAGTCATTTACAGACATAAACTCACAAGGCAAAAAACAGCCTTTGCAGCTCTAGGACTCTTTGATGATGATGATGTTTACAAATGCTTTCACTGCTGGGCTGGTAATGTGCACTTTGCCATTAGCTCTCTGAAACTGTTCGACACACAAAATGTGCCTTTCAGTAAGGCAGATGGTAAGAAAGATTGTTCCTTTCATTATATGCACGACACTTACAAAATAAATAGTGGCTGGGGTGAACGTACCGATTTCTTCAGACTGAAAAAAGCTGTCTTGTTGTTCAAAATGATTTCACTGGCTGAACAGGTCACTCGCATAAATATATGTCCTGGTGAGATGTGACTGAAATCCTTCCTTTCTCTGCTGTGGTTTTTCAGTTCCTATGAAAATTTGCTGTTCACTCCTTCTTTAGGTGTCAAGTGCATCAGGACACATTGGTTCTTGACAGCACTGTCAGTTTTACGTTTGATGGGGATACAGGAGCTAAAAAGGGTGAAGTCAGGAAACAGAGACATGAATAATCTGTGCTGCCTGAACAGAAGCAGAAGTGGGTTCCTGAAGTGTGTGGCTTGCAGGAAGGGTAAGTGAGAGAAATATCAGAGCCCAAATAGCTTGCACTAATTCAGGAGAAGAACAGCTGTTTTGATAAAGGAGACAGTGGCCAAAGTTTATACTTTACAAGCACCACAGGGGTTAGAGCCCTTTAATTGTTGCAAGCAGCCTCGTCCAAACAGCAAAATGCCCATTTGGAGTGAGAGGGAGGATAACATGAGGTTTGTTTGCTCTGCTCCTCTGTGCCAGGGTGCACACTCTGCACTCTGGTTTTCCTTCGATTGTTGGCTGGAACTGACCTTTCCCACTCCTGGGGCTGCTTTAGAGCTCAAGCAAGGAGTTTATCCCAACATAACCAGTTTTTGGTTCGCATGCGACCAGGACAGCACATCGATAGCAGGCAGCATGGTTTGCTTTTTGTCTGAGTACCAGACACTTACAGAAATGTGCAGGTTAGAAAGATGGACCAGCTATGCTCTCCATTCTCATCCCCACCATTCTTCCCCGTGGTCCACGGGATTGTCTAATCACTGGCTGAGTTTTGGGTTTGCTTGAATATCTACCCAAATATTTTAATAGCTAACTTTGCTATTTCAAGAAAGAGAAAGTAGCTAGAATAAATTGGATTAAGTCTTTAACCCTGTGGTGAAAAAATCTTTCTGTTAGACTTCTAATCACTAAGTTAAAATGAAAGTCAGAGAGCTGGCAATCAATTGTAAGAAAAGAATCAAAACTAGGGTGGGAAGAGAAGAAAACGAATTCTCAGAAAGGAGGGATGGAAACATTTATTCCAGAGCAGCCTAAAACCTTTCACGCAATTACAAGGAGAATAAAGATTTTAAACGTCTCTACAGAAGGAAAGAGAAGGTTTCTAAAACTGTTTTCCTAAGAAGAGGCCAGAACTTGTTTTCCCATCTCTCCTATCCCTCCATCCATCTCCCTGTGGTAGAACATCCCTCTGGCAAGCCGACCACAATTTGGTCACGCACCATCATCCATGTTTGGACGCAAGAAGCGAAAATGCTCTGAGTAATACTGGATTCCTGTGAGTTTGTCACTGGGATATTTGCCTGCTTCTCAGAGGATAAAATCACAGACAAGTCTTACCCTGATCGGTCCTGTACTCACGTATTGCTGGGCAAAGCAAACTTCTTGATCTCTACTCCCCACAGCCGTGCCACCTGGTTTGCTGTGTGTGGCGCACACAAATCTCCACTCTAGAGAGAAAATGGGAGAGGGAGCTGAAGTTTTGAGCATGAATCCTGTAAACTGTCAACTGGAAAATAAATGAGAGGATCCTCAAAACATGGATCTGCTTAAATATACATTCTTAGCACATGGCACTGAGATTGCTGATGATCACAGTACCTTGATGCTTTCATAATCTGGCGTGTCTTTAGTCCCAGCTTCTTGGATTTCCTTTTGTCTCATGTTTGAAGCTAATGTGGGGCAGGACTCCTGTGGCTCAATTCCCAGACAAACCTGTCTCTAAAACTTGACTGAGACACTATCTCCTCTGGGGAAAGTAACTGAGGGATTCTGGGTTTAGCCGAGGGCTGGACAAAAATGTGGTCCAGCCTATTTACTGACAGGTTTCCGCTTGCCTTCCCTTGCTTCATGTTGTTTCCTAAAACCTCACAGAAGCTAAACAGTAAAGCGCTTCATTGCGATATAGAGTCTGACAGTGTCTCCGCTGAGGTACATCTGTGCAGCGGGACTCCGGATCCGCACTGCTGCTGAGTCTCTGAGTACTGCTGATAGGAACGACAGATATTTGCTACTCCTTGGGAGGATCCACGGAAACTCCTACATGATTTCTGTGATAACGTGTCATCAGAGAAACACAGACACAGCCACAGCACATCAAAAGAGTAATCCACCTGGGTTTGTCCCATAACAAGATACCAATCTGATTTAATGTACTTATAGAAACTAGGGATGGGAAAACATCTCTTAGTCCCTGTAGTCAAACTCCAGCAATTGCTGGGAGGTCCTCTGTACTGAGAGATGGAGTTTGCTTTTAAGAAATCTCTCAGCAACAGATGGGCATTATGAATGAAAAGCAAGCGCTGCAAAAGCCAAGTTTCATTTCCCGTACTCCATGCGGACTGTCAGGTCAGGTCTGGGAACTGACCCGATTTAGCAGTGACATCCAGCGCAGAGGAGTTTCTATGTCACTGTCTGTGTACCAGCTCAATGCTCTTCTGTACAGTCGTGTTTATACACTGCATTCAGAAAGGGTTCGTTTGTCATGTTTCAGGAAGACACAGAGTATCACTGTTTTCAACTCTTTGAACATGCAAGGCTGATTCATTTCTAATTTGGACACTTAATTAAGATTAAGAGCTTGGAACAGTTTCCCTCTGAGAGCAGTGGGACTTTTGCTGCTGGGTTTGAATGCAGGTAGAATTACACTATTAGGCTGTGTTGGTGCAGTACGACAAGTGCACCAGAGCGCTAAAGAAATAGACTTTCCGCTAAAGCCCAGAGCTGACGTCTGGAGAGCTTCCAGTTCCTATCCAGCCAACAGTATCTTCTGTTGAAATCATTGATGTGGATCAGTGTGAGGATTGAAAATCCGCTTCTGGACACAAGTGTACAGCTTTCACTGGCTCAGCTGGAGGCTGCGTGTGTGTCTCGAGGGAGAGCGTCTGTTCAAAGGCGCAGGACCTCAGCACTTGCTACAAGAGGGTTCTTTTTTGTGCCGACACAGGAGAGCGAGATATTGGTACCCTATTCCAGCTGGCTGGGGAAGGGCTCCTCAGGAAGGAAAAAAAGGATAAAGAGGCTTAGATCATGCCCTGCCAGCAGGAAAACGGCACTCGCCAGCTCCCGACTCTTGCCACGTTTTAGAGCAGAGTCTTGCTGTTCTCTGCACTGTCAAGCAGAGACACCTTCCTGCCGCTCCTCCCACAGAGGAAGAGGTCCCCTCCTGCTCCCTGTCACTGTTATCCCTTCAGATCAGAACAGGATTATTTCAGTCGAGGACAGCAAAGCAGCTGCTGCCTGTGCACCCATCAGAAGCATAACTCTCAGAATCAATGCAGGCTGGGGTCAGCTGTGGGGTGGCCGGGGCTGTATCGCTGCCCCAAACAGGGCTGTGTGCTCAGGGAAGGGAGGAACTGAAGCTGCCCCCAGAAACCTGCATCAACAAGCAGGCAGGAGCTTCCTGGGACAGAGACCCTTCATACAAGCCAGGCCAGGAGCAATACCTAAAGATCCAAAAGAAGGGACTGGTCAGAGATTCCGTATATTGACTCTTCTCTTTCCAGTAAACAGTGCTGTGCTTGTCTTGCCCACACTTTAGGATCGCCTGGTGTTAGTGAGCTGTTAATTACAGCAGACAAACCCCCTTAGCACTTACCCAGCTGCACTGAGTGTCCCGTTATAGGAACTCCCTCCCCAGAAAGCCTTGCTGCACTGGGATTAGGTTTTAAGTTTGGCAGGTTAAAGCTGCTTTGCTCCTATTCTGAGGGTGTCTGTTCCTTGCTGCAGGTTCCTCTCTGCTGGTGAGTGAGTACCTTTAGCCTATGTTATTTCTCTATATTTCCTATTTTTGTTTTTGAAGGCAATGTTTATCTCTTCATAAGCTGTTGTTATCCAAGGCTCTCAAAACCCATGGCACTCTGTAATAATACCTAACACAGACACGATACTGCGAAGAGCAGCAGCTTGCAATTGTAAATCTCAAGGTATTTTATGAAAGCGATTGTTGCATCTGCTTTGGAAGCATCGTTGCTAAAGCAAAGCTAAGTTGCCTGCCCTAGGACACATCTTGTCTGTCACAGAACAAAGATTAGAGCTCACTGATCTCAATTGCTCTTGCTCTGTTTGCTCCCTTGGCCTCATTGTGTTGTGCTTATGCTACGTAGCACAGAAACAGGGTCCTTGGAGTGAGGTAGGATTGCAAAATCCATGGCACATACAGGTGGCAGCTCTAGTTCGTTCTCATTCACAGTGGTGATATGCATGAAGTTCAGGTATCCTTGCAAGGAAAGCCCTGTGCTTTAGTCCTGAAAATTCATGCTTTGTGCCAAGTAGTTTTGTTTTCTCTGTTTTCCTCAAGTGTTCATTCTCGTGACTCTTAACATCACTATAGAGCTCATTGCTGTGATTGCTCTACTTCTCCATGTGTTGCTCCAAATTTATTTTTCGGTGATGGTGTGTATCGGGTAAATGAGGAATGGTTGTATGTGTGCAGAGTCTTGTTTGAAAATATCAGATGAAGCAATGGTACCCAGCTGCAAATTAACAGGACTTAATTTTGATTATTTGAGCATTTTTCTTCGAATGAAAGATTTTCCAAGCACATCAGCACTGTGAGCAGCAAGAGAAAATGATCGGATGGCAATGTATGCTCAGTAAAACAGCTGCTCTTTCTGTAGCCATGAGTCAAAGCCTGGTTTACTGCAAAATTTCGTTGGAGTCAACTGGAATTTTGCCTGAGTAAGGTGCTTGAGATTTTTCTTCAAGTAACTTTGCAGTTACTCGACATGGAGAATTAGGAATCACGTGACATTCCTAACGCAATATTGTGCTTCCATTCTTACTGCATGAACGTACCTACCTGAAGATTAAGTAGATCTTGCACTCACAAAAGTGCTGAAGACAGACAAAGACCTTGGAGCTGTTGTGTTATTGGAACTCCAGCTATTTATTCAACTGTCCGCCATGGCAGGAGTTTTTCTGTTAAATATATAATTCCCCACTTTTTCTCTTAAACAAGAGAACCAGAGGGTGAAAGGGTTGAAGATTAAAATGTAAACAGCAAAATTTATTATAATTACAAGAGTGTTTCAAATTATTTCCTTAAACTGCAACATAATTTACCTCTAGTCAAGGTCTCTATTGGTGGTGAAAGAGGAAACTGCTTGACCTTGGGGTGACCTCTGGCCCCCGGGGGTCAGCGCCCGAGGAATGCGCAGATGTCACGGTTCATAAGCAAGGACAGAAACTCTCAGGTTTCCCAGGCAGAGAGGCGCCAGTTCGGGGATGGGGCCAACATGTGCACCTCCCTTTGAACCGGCCACTCGTACCTGAAATCGCACTGAAAGCGCTGGGCTGGGGACAGGAGAAGTCCAGGGCAGCCCAGGATGGAGGCTTGTTCCAGGAATGGGCAGAAGCAGCAGAATATAATGGAGGGAAACGTAAAATTTCACTGAAGTGGGCCCGTGTCTGCGCTACCTCATTAGTTTTACTCAAGGAAGGCTGCGAACAATGTGATCCGAGCTGCGGGTCCATGTACAGCGCTTGGCAAGGGTCAGCTAGAGGAGCTTTGGCTGCAACCAGCTTGTCGCTGTTGCAAAAGCAAATGTTCAATACTCCTAACCACGCAAAGAAAGGAAAGAGAAATTGAAGGATTTATTGCTCATACTACGTTAACAAAAACTGTGCATGGGCTGGATTAATGCAGTGCAAATTGCTGCTAGGACTTTTGTAACATCAGCAGAGATCCTCACAGCAACCTGGGGCTGGAGTCGCTAGAGCTGCTGCTCGGATGCCTTCCCTGTCTGCTCTGCAAGAAAGCGCTTTGCATTGCCAGCCCATGTTCCTTGAACAAAACCCACCCAAAACAAACCAAAAACCCGAACAAAAACCCTAATGACTGAGACCGAAATAAAAAAATACTTTAGAAAATTCTTCTTAATAAAAGCAAATTATTAAGGAAAGTTAAATTTAAGCTAAAACAAATTGTATGGTAAATATTAAGCTTACAGAGATAAAATTATACCAGCAATAATATTCAAAGAAGAAACGGGATTGAGTGTAAAAACAAACACAAGGTTAATTTTAATATTAAAATCATAACTTATGTAGCAAAATAAAATTTATATTCAAGGAAATTGTGAACCCAAGGGTTCCTTTCAACTATTTGCAGCCTACAAACCACAAGTTGCGCTAAGCATGATCAAAGTACTTCATAATTAGTTTGGTTTTGAATCACTGTAATTGTCAGCCTAGGTTGTAATCAGAGAAACATTGTTCTGAAGCAGCAGCAAACCCGCCCTGGCTGTAATCTGGGGAAAATTTGAGAAAATAGTGGGATCTGGTCAGTTAAGGGCAGCACGGTGCTTGGGGACAGAGTTGTGTTAAACATGAGATGCTGTTCTGGGCTGTCGAGACAGCGGCTGCCCTCGTCCGCTGGGCAGAGACCCTCAGGCTGCTCTGCCGTGCTCGGTTCTGCCTCGGTTTCTCTGTTGGGAAAAGCAGGGGTGACATCGGAAAGTCTTCATAAGGCGTAATTAATGAAGTGCTAGAAGATACATGTGCTCCAGGTGACCCTGGAAGGTGCCAGCGTGCGTTACTTGTGGGGATGGCGGGAAGAGGCAGCCGGTGGAATGAGCGGCGCGGAATACTTGGATGGAGGAGGCGGCGGGAGCGCCAAGAATGACTGCAATGCGAGTACGAGCCTGCTCGTGCATTGCTCTTTTAATAAAGCTGGCAGCGTGTTATCTGGAAGCTGCAACGGGTTTCCGAATAGATTCCTTGGAAGTTTCAGGTTGGAGAGCTCTTCCAGGGGCTTTGCCAACAGCACGACGGAGTAGAGGATGAGCTCAAATGCTTTTGTAATTAGGAACAGAGTATTTCTTGCAATTAAAAAGATCTTCTAGGAATACAGGAAATAAAGCCAGTCTTTGAAGGAATCGTGCTTTCTAGACATTAAAAGGGTAAAGGTAGCTTTAATCTGGACTCTGCTATGAAGAAACTGAAGGAGATTTCCCCACTGGAAGCCTTGAAAAGAGAATTTGCTCAGCAGTACAAATGAATAAAACAACAAGGCTTTGTGCTTGAGGATCTCAAAGCGTTTTCTGCTCTGCACCAGGAAATGTAATACCTCCTGGGAGCTGTGCTAAATTGGAAACAGGGACCTTCTAAAAGCCAGCTCAACTCTGCTCCGGCTGAGCACAGCCATGCTTCCATCAGCGTTGGTGGAAAAGACAAGTGATGTTTTGACAACTTGAGTCTTCAGTCGTGACTTTTCTACAGGGATGCAGGAGATTAGCAGGCAGCGTAGAGTTAGTGAAGAAGCAGTTAAGAGAATTAAATTTGCCACCTTGGATTCTGTCAAGCCAGAGGCTTTTCTTGGCCTCAGAATGACAGAAAAATCATCACTTTAGGTGTTCATTAACAGTGAATCTCCTTGCTTCCAAAAAATAGGGGTAACCTTGAGGTGGCAGTGAGGGAATGCATTGGTTGAGGAGGCTCTGCTTTGGACTGGCACTTTCTCTGCTCTATTTCACAAAAAAATGCAGACCTGAAGGAAGCTCTAACCCTGGTTTAGTTTGTATGAATCATCTCCTCTGCTTCTGTTTTCTTCCAGTCACCAAAGAGGCATTAGGGAAGAAATGACTGAACAGTAGCAAAGGGCAGGCAATGTGACTGTGAAAGTGGAGGGGAATGATTAGCGGAAGAGACAAGTGCTGTAAGGAGCAACTGGAACCTCAGCTTTTCATTTGGGGAAGGTCAAACATTTCCCAAGAACCCATTTGGGTTCAAGTGATGCTGAACAAAGAGAGTCTGGGAGGTGGTTGCTGGAAAGGAGGTGTCTGTAACAAAGCAGAGGGGCTCATGGAGGAAGCCATACCTGTATTGTGCTCTCCTAGGTGAATGTAAAGGTTTGTAGCTGTCTTTTTTTGGTCTACTTTTGCAAAATAATTTACTGCAACTATTTATTTAAAGAAGTCACAGCCAGAGTAAGTAAAGGAAGGTAACTCAGGTGTCACTGTTCACTGCCAGACCTCCTGGTAACCCGGGTTTTATCCAAACTGGGCATGGCCAAGTGGCCATGGCCCTGTGGAATGACCCAGAGCACTTGGTGAAGTCTTTGCCAGCTTTGTTGTGTGACACCTGGCACAGAAGCAAGAAAATGGCACAGACAGATGTGGTGAAAACTTCTCAATATGAGGGCTGTCCTGTCAAACTGTTATGAATTCAGAATTCTTAGGCTGAGTTTATATCAAAGCAAAGATTTTTGTCTGGTTGTGGCTTTTCTGAACCAATGCTAAAAACCTCCTAAGTGGTTTCCACTAGATTAGTGACTTATCTAAGGACTGGTTAGCCTTTGGGTTCTGCTATCAATTTACGGGTTCAGAGGTACATCGCACCATCTCAGTTCTCTGCCACAGAGATGGTGTGAGGGTGTACCAGCTAAGGTGTGAGATTGACTCATTACCACAGTGTTTTTATTTGTTTATTTTAGCATGGAGAAAAAGCCTGTTATACTCTTGCACAATTTTGAGTATCCACACTAACCAATGTAATTGTGAACAAGTCCCAGTAGCACGTCAGCGACGTGTGTGTTTGTCTTCAGCCTCTGATCATACACCGTTTGTGACACAAGCAGGCTAATGTGTCCCTGTAAATTGGTCCTCGTATGACTCAACCCACATCAGTCAATAAAAGATAGTCCATAAATCTGATGGGTGGGAGTAACAAAGCAATAAAGAAGGGGAGAAGAGGTGACCCAAGCCTGATTCTGGTATTATTTTTCTGTTTCTCTTTTTCATGAGTGGGTGAGCATCAGAGGGAAAGAGGTACAGTCTTTGGGACGCAGTGATGGAAAGATTTTGCTATTGACTGGTTTGACTCAGCAAACAAAATCCTTCTCCACATGGAGCCGTGGAAAGCAGAGGGTGCAGGGGGAAAGAAGTGATAGTAAAGCTGCGCTCAGCCCTCTAGCAGCAGCAAAACCAGATACAGAAATTGTTCTCTGAGCAGATAGAACCCAGAGTTGTTTCTTTAGCTTTCCTTTGGCTCCTTTAATTTTTTCTTGCTGTTGAGAAGAGCTGGGTGAAAAGGGTGGGGAGGGAGACACTTTGTGCAGTTCTTCCACTGGAGTGTAGAGAACAGAGAGCAGAAGGTGCAGCGAGAAGCCTTCTGAAGTGGCCGTAGATGTGTGAGGTCCGATTCTGTTTTCAAAAACGTATCTGCTAGATTTAAGTGCACGGGAGGTCATTGGACCTCTGCTGCCTTTCGGGGGGTGCGGCAGGAGGGAGCTGGGCTGCAGAACGGGGGGGCAGCAGCGTCGTGGTGCCGGCAGCGAGAGCCACCGTGCGATCAGCAGCTCTGGCAACAGGAGCTGGAGGGGAGAGAGGCTGGTTTTAACTCTCCGCTAATGTCATTGGTAGCCACGGCCGGACACTTATGTTTAAAATCACACCAGTTGTCTGTGATTATGCTAAGGGTTACTCTGGAGATGAGTATAGCTAGCTGGCAGGGTTTTAAACACAGCAGTCCCCGTCTTGGGTGATCACCTAACATCCTGCTGTTTACTGGATCTAAAAATAAATGGTGTTTTCCCAGAGCAGAGAATCTAGCCTGTACAAAGAGACAGGTATTTCCAAATTGCTTTCCTGATGGTACGTATCCCTGGTTCATCCAGCCACCCTCCTCAAATAACTGCTCACCTCGGATGGATGGGGACTGGGGGCTTGTCATATAGTTTTTCATTCAATAGGGTAAAAAAATACTAGTAGCTGTGTGTAGATTTATTTCTGAGGGAAAGGCAGATGTAAAAGTCTGTGTGAAGGTTTTCTGAGGTTGTAGGAATAGATATCCCCTTGGACAGAAATAAATGATCTAATACTCACCCTGCATGGACACAGTGTCTCACCAATAACCATGCCACTCGCTAATATTAAAATTCTTGTTGCATCTGAACTAATTCGTGCTACATCTGCGATGGGCCACAAGTGAAGACAAAAAGGGACAGATATGAGAGATGTGATAGGGTTTCAGTTTAAGGCTGGCCATGGACTGTATATGACATTCTTGTAAGTAAACTGACAGTGTCCAGGTTTATAATAGTTGAACTCCTCAGTTTCCTTTACGTAAACATTTCACTCTAATGGAACATTATACCCAGGACCGTGCTTCAGCAGACATGCATGTATATGAATTGCATAAAGATAGACCAATAGATAAATAGATATCTGGATTTAATAAACACTCGCATTCTAACACTAATAGGCTGGTGAAATCTTACAGAGAGGGAGAAAGACTGAAGGAAAATACAAAATACCATCGAGAGTTTACAGACTGGCACAACTGGAAGCACTCAGCATCAAAGGCTGAGGGGAGGGAAAGGCCTAGATGGAACAGGCAAATTCTGCATTAATAACGTTCTCCCATCTTGCAGCAAGAGATGGTGAAGGAGCCGGTGGGGTGGGTGCCTGTTATTTCTTCAGATGTGAAATCATCATCATCCATGTCAAAGCATTTCACTTACGAACTATGGAAGTAGAAGGATTCAGATACGTTTTTCCAAAGCCACAGGATCTCTAGAAGTTTATTTTCCTTGAAAGTCAGGTAGGTGCTTTTGAAAATGTTCTTTGACTTCTCTTGAAGTCAAGATGCTTTTCCAGTAGGGAGAGATGTTCTTCAGGTTGATTGTAGCCCTGTGTACACTTCTTGATGTTTTCCCCCCTATCATGCACCAAAAAAGGTGGTGCTGGGGGAAGGCACACAAAAAAAGTCCTCCATTCCCTATTCCCTCCCGAACAAATATCTCTTCCAACTTTTACTCTGGGAACCAAAATCCTATAATAATGGCAGCTCTCTACTGAACTTTTTGAAATTGTGTCACTTGACAGAATACGGCCCTGATGGCCAGCATGGAAAGCAGGAGGCTCCTGCATCCAATAGCCTATGTGGGAGGGCTCAAATAATCCCCGTCAATTATTTCCCATGACTTCAGAATTCAAGGTAACTAGGTGAGAAGAAGGAAGAACTTTGACAGTAAATGAGCAACGAATCAAACAAACAAAAAAGTTGACTTAAACTGGGAAAATCAGCTTATAAGTTCCAGCTTGCCCGTTCCAGACTGTCTTTTAAACTAGTGTTGTCTATTACCCAAGTAAGGTCAACGCAGCTATTACCTCAGCCCAGACACCCTTTTTGCTCTGTTTTTACAGTGCCTGGGTTTATTTTTCTTCCCTTTATTTGGCTCCGTGCCATTTGTTGGCTAGCGTGCACCTTGGCTGATACCCCGAGGAAGGGCTCTTGGCTGCTCCATCTGCGGCGTGTCCAGCGAAGCCCGCTCTTCCCAAACGGCTCGTGCCATCGGTCCCGTCCGCCACCGTGTCAACCTGCTGCCTTTCGGGGAGCCAATGCCTTCAGAAGCAAGCCCCCTTTTTGGCTGTCTTTAATTATTGTTCTGAGCTAGACTAAAGAAAAGATTTCTCCCTTTTGCAAGGAAAAAGTGATAAAATAAAGGGGGCACAGCGCAAAGCAGGCAGGGGAAGAGCCCGAGTGGAGCCCCCCCACGCGCGGGTGCCGCGTTCTCTCCCACCAGGGATCTGCAATCTTGCATGCATGAGTTGCCTTGCAACGGCCACTCGGCTGTCATTCTGTCAGCCCCATTTACAAATCGCATAACAGGTTTAATTTTGAAATCTCTCTCTCTCTCTCTCTCCCTCCCCTCCCCTCCCTTATTTTTGCTGAAATGGATTTACAATGAAAGTATTTGAAAAGGAATAATTATCTATATGAGCAACAGCAACACAATGCCTGCAGCATGGGGGTGGGGCGTGATCTGAAGAAATGAGTCTTAAGTCTGAAATCTGCTTTTATACGTTTCTGCGTATTTACAAAGAGCTAGATATTTGTAAATACCTGTAAAATACTTTATGGATATGACATGATTTTAAATTGTATGTGTATACATCAGGCATGTGAAACCCAGTTTCAGCTTTTGTTTTTCTCGTGCTAAACACCACATTCTAAAATAAGCCTCCAACCATCTGATTGTGTGCGTTTTATATCTGAAGTGATATTCATCAAGAAATTAGTTACCAAAACCTTAGAAGTGCTTTCCAGAGCATTCCAGCCCAGTTTATATTTTAAAAAGGACGACCAACTCCTCTCTCAAAATGTGGGAGAGCCCGTTTTATGCAGTAGTGGACACGAAGCTGAAGCTTTTTCTATAGTCTCTGTCCATTTCTCTCAGTGAATTGAATCCAGTCAAAGGTCAAACTGGCCAGAGGCACTTTTATTGTCATGGTAACCATGACTTAATCAAACAATCCTGAGATTCCAGGTTTGTGGGAACAGGCAAAGATCTGAAGAGACTGGAATTAATCAATCAAAGGGGGCAGGGAGGAAAATCCTAAGATATATGACTTATCCTTCCAAATCTATTACTCTGTCCTTAAACACACAAGAATTATGCCTTGGACAAAGCCTCTTTTCAGATCAAATACCTCTGATTTTTGTTTTCTTGTCCTTTGCATCGAATTTCCTAACATACCCCTGTCCTACAGCATTCAAACCTCAGCCCAGATTTCACCAACAAGAGAGAAAGAGGAGAAACAATAATTTAGGAAAGATCTTGTTGGTAGTGTTCTAGTGCAGATCTACAGGCAACAAATGCGTTTTTAAGGTTGCTCTGATTTCTGGCCAACTGCTGCGTGTTCCTGGGATCCCAAGGCCGTGGGGCCTGCTCGTGTCTCGGGCGCTGGAGTCACTCAGAAGTGCTGAGTTCATCCAGCCCCTGCTCTTTTCTGAGAGCCCGGCTGCTTCCAGACTGTTTTGAGGTACCTGGCGAGCACCGGGGGTTGGTTAACCTGGAACTCAGCTGGGGCTAAGGCTGCTCTTCCAGAAGGATATTTGGTACATCTTTGGTTTTATTTCAGAAGCCATTTGCATGTCTTACCTCCTGTATTTTGCTTGTGAATCTAATGGCTGTTTCTTGGTTGGAGAAAGAGGTAGACCTGTAAGCTCTGCTCCCCCACCATACTAATGGAGGGAATGTCTTGTGGTTTTTGGCGCTATGCAAGCTGTGTCCACACGCCATTAAAACCCCCAAATAATTCTTGCTTTGGCTCCTAATGAAGTTAATCTCTTGCTTTGGCTCCTTCTGCCCAGAGAAGTGATAAATAACATCACAGGGGTATGACAGGAGCAGGAGGACTTTGCTAAAGCATTGGTTGCAGTAGGTTTGAATTGTTATGCCTGGTTAAGTGGAGGCATCACATGTTGTTTTCCAATTTTAGAGAAGAATTAGCAAGAAACCTGAAATACATTTGCTCTCGGAGGCTTTGCTGAAGTTGGGTATCTGGAGGGTGGGATCGGTTGCATACTATGCATGCTCATTAACACACTTATACAGTCATGGAAACACTGAAAAGCTGTTGGCTGCTGTGCCGTACTGGAAGCCTGGTTTTGTAATGTCATATAGAGATGTTCACCTTTCTGCTCTGCTCTCAAATGCAAGGCAGGCTGAGAGGCAGCTGCCTGTTGTCTGGTGACTGCTCTGTCCTAGGGACACCGCTGCCGCAATTTTGCTATATGAATGTTGTATAAGGAATGCAGGTAATTTCTTGCAAACCCCAAACCTAACTATTTTGTTGGCATTCAGAGCATGAAGAGAACTGATTCCTTCTTGATGCAGATGTATCCTTACAACAAAATGTATCTTCTCAATGCTATTTGGGATGATCTCAGCAAAGAGACTCTAGTGGGTGAACAGGGGCTGGAGTTAGAGATACTGGTATCAACAAAATTGAGGAGAATTTGGATGGTTTTTGATAGGGAAAGGCTTTTCTTCATTTCTTGTCCAGTGTCTCAAATAATCTTTAAAGACCAGGGCGAAGAGCAGCACTGATAGAGATGAATTGCTGCCTCCCGCAGAAGTGCTGAGCGCCCTTCCTATCAAAACTGCTAGGAGCAGCAGGCACTCAGCACCACTGTGAAAGAAGCCTTAAATCCTCTTTGCTCCTAATCTGTTGATCCTCTCAGGACAAGACTGAGGAAATTGGTGAGACGAGGGACCATGGGCAGGTTATACACAGAGCCAGCACCGGACATGACCCATGCCGAAATGAAATGCAAGTCTGGGAGGTATAAGCCCCTGTAAACTCCTTCCCCTTTGCAAAACTACACTTCAAGTTAGCTTTAACACTTAAGTACCATGGATCCTGAATGCTACCTTTAAAGGTTAAAGCATTTAAACTATAGGAACAGCCAGGGGCAAGGAGAGGCCCATTTCAATTTGATATGTTGAAGTCCTGCAGGAAAGCCAGACTGGGGAGGTCTCTGAGCTCTTTGTGCTTTCCTTCCCTCCTGAACCTGAGATGGCTCTGAGGCCCAGCCTGGCCTGTCGTTCGGTATCCTTTCCCTCCCTGTGTTATAGTAAATTAGCCTTTTCCAAAAAGCTCAAGCAGGGGGAGAAATTCTCCATCCCTGACTTGCATGCTGCACAGCACTGCTTTGCAGGAACACGAAGTACATCAGGAAAGACTTTGGTGCATGAAGAGCTGCACTTCTGCCAGGGGTTCAAAGCTTTGTGGAGATAAGCAACATCTCTCTGCCCTGGTGGGCCCTGCCAGAGGGCGGGGGGCCGGCCACAAGCAGCATCGCTGTCTTCTCAGGAGGTGCTCATCTGCCTTTTGTGGTAGATTGCAGGACACTTGCCTTCCCTGGAGGGATCAGGGTCTGTCCCGGAATTCCGTGATGGACAGCAGTTTTTTTCCAATATCCTGACTTTTATCTTGTTCCTGCTCTTTGAGGCAGGCGCAGGCCTGACTCTTGCTGTTTTATGCTGCGTCTAGCAGGGTCAGCCCCGCTCCCAGTCAGGCTGTGAGGTGTTACTGCAATACAAATAGCAGGACTGTCCTGGTGTACACTGAATGTTTAGCTTCCAGAGATACGAGAACACCCCGTGGACTTTACCTCACACTGTAATCAAAAGAGTACTCCTCAGTTTACTCTAGCCTAAGCCTTTCTGCAGGCTGCTGCCTTTTACTGAATTATCTGGTATGATAGCAATGATATTAATAGCAGGAACCTTCCTTGCAAAGAACCAATTGCAGCTACAGCGTGGCTTCCATTGCCTCCTTGCCTGCACTGCTATCTCTCTGTACAAGAAAACACTTCCAGGTTTACTCCAGCGGCTACAATTAATGGAGATCTCCATCCATTTATCCCACATCAGCATAAACAGTCCTATCTGTAGGTGGTGCCTGCTGTCAGCTCCCAGCCTCTAAAACGGTGCTGGAACTTCCTTGTACTCAGAGATGTGAGCGAAGGTCTCCAACACTTCCTAGGCAAGGGCAAGGCTGAAGGTGACTACTGGGGAACAGAAGTATAAAATCTGGGAGTCCTGCCGTGGAGAGGTCTTCTACCATCGTGCTTCACTTTTTTAGAAGACATTTCTTTAAAAACCTTTACAAATAGCTGGAGGGATTTGCAAGTGATCATTTAAGGGATCAGGGAAGCCCAGCTACTTGAAGTTCTTTTACCTTTGGTAAACGAATGTTAATACTGGAAAGGGGCTGTGTGCTCTCACAGGGTTGTCCTTACAGAGAGATGTCTTTGAATATCTGCTTTTCAGGAGCGAAGAATAGCTGTGTCTGACCAGGAAAGCTCTCTGAGGGTCTCTTCCAAGGCTTGGTCTTTTTCACAGAAGCGGATGAAGCTCTTAGAACAGCTGCTCTGTCACCGTGATAGACCTCACTCCTGTTGTTGGAGCTGTGCACAGCCACGTGGGCAGGCTTCAGTCTTTTATGGGGTAGGGGAGTATTTCTGGTGGTGAGAAGTCTGAATAATACTGACTATTAATGCTTAATAGCATACTTTCTGGAATTTTTTTTTTTAGGGAAATGTTATCTGCACCAAGCAAAGCCTATAAACTGCATGTGTACCTTAAGAAACTTACTGTCCAAGAACTTGGAAGAGACCACTCAGAGTCCTACCAGATGAGTTTCATTCTGTTTTCTATCAGACATTCAGTATCTTTGTTCTGCCCCCTGTGCAGCTGGGGACTGTGGCTTTGCCAGGGAACTCTTGAGTTCCACAAGAGTTTTCGCGTTATTTCCAAAGTGATGTTTCTCAATAGCATCATTCAGAACAAGATCATACCAAGATATACTTTTTTTTTTTGGTCACTCCTCATCTGATTTATAAACTATAGTTCTAAATCATCACAAATTATGACATAGAGCATTGAATTGTCTTTCCAAATAGATCCTACAGAAGTCTGCAACAGACTTTTCATCAGACGTATGAAGGTGTAGAAGCATCATGTGAAGATGATTAGAAAACTTTGGCATGGAGTTGTTTTTTTTTCCAAGTGATAGATTTGCAGAATTTTCTTGTTATGAATCTTGAACTCCCTGAGAAAGGACTAAGTTGATATGTCCAAGATGTCTTGTTAGCTGATGTAAAGAGAAAGCTCTAAAATTTAGTTCCAAAACTCTTGTGTGTGAAGGCTGAGGTGGGAAGCACCTGATTTAGTTCAACCAGAGGAAAATGACTGTGTAAATATAAATCAATTCCTTCTCTTAGAAAAAAAAATAATCCATTACATATATTTTAGAGAATAAAACTAATTAAGTAATTCTATCTCCCTGTGCTTTTATTAAAAAAAACAAATAAAACAAACAAAAAACCCAAGCCAAACACAAAACCAAAAATACCTTCCAAGCTCACAGAAAGGGAATCATATTGCTAAACGAAGCCAGGAGTCTCATTGTGACCTCACTTTACAATATCACATGAATACGAAGTTCTGTAGCAGTGTCCACTTGTGGAGCGTGCACGTATTGAATCGGAGCCCCAGCGGTGCGGCACACGCAGGCAGGGAGCTGCATCAAGCTGCTTTTGAGGAAATCACATTTCTCAGATAAATATCAGTCAGCTGCAAACATTTTTCTCTCCAGGATATGTGTGCTTTTCTAATGTTTAGAATAAAAATGTGGTGCTAGGAACTGGGAATATAGTTTTCAGATATTTGATTACTTCAGCGTTAAAGCAGCATGATAATATTAGTGGTAGCCTTTAACGTGAACCTTGTTCTGCAACTTCCAGGCTTCAAAAACTAATGAGGAGTAAAACCGGGGGAAAAAAAGAGTCTTCCGACAAGCTGGTCTTCGGCACCTTTTTAATGGATAACAGATCTGCCGTCATCACGTATCGCTTGGAATACATTATGACAAGACACACAGGCTAATATAATGCACTGTCTACAAAAGGCTACAATAAATGAGGGAATTCCTCTTTCACTCGATAGAGAGTAAATCAGTTCCTGTTACAGAAACTTTAGAATAGTTTTCTCTGAAGAACCTCATACCCTAAGTCTCCCAGTGCTGATACCCAATGCAAGAAGACAGCATCAGTTACTTTGTTACAGAAGTTGCAAATTGGTCTGTTTACATCTGTGAAATTTGGAAAGCAACACATGGAAAGAGTTTCCAACTTTTGGCGCTTAAGAACGTGTTTTCAGGAAAGCACAGGGCCCAGGTAGGCAATAAGAAACACCAGCTTTTCACTGTGCCGAGTTCTGTTTCCAGGGGTACAGGGAGTTTGGTGTGCCCTGAGTGCGGCTTATTTTCATTTCCGTTGTTCAGATGTGAATCCTGGATGGGTGTTTCTCAAATCTTGTGACTGACAGACAGCTGGATGCTTGCTGCTGGCAGGGCAGCGCTTTGGAGAGGGTAATGGCATCACATGTTCCTTCCCATACAGGGAAAACAACGAAGAAAGAGATGTAAACCTAAAACTTAAAACCAAATACCTTGTGTTATTAAAAGACTAGTACATGCAGAACATTTTTTTATTAAAAAAATAGTTTGATCACCAGAGCAGTATTAGCTGGTGTGAACGCACGCTTCTGCTCAGCAGGCACGACTATTTCTCTAATCAGCTACTGTCAAGACTCCCTCTTCTGCTCTGTTTCTTCCCCAGCTCTAAAGAGCAGTTCTAGAAATACATCCCCCTTCCTTGCCCTGGTTTTGCCTTTTCAGTCAAGAAAGTATAGTGCACACTTAAAACATTTTTTAAAGTGCTCTTCAAACTTTTCCTGGTGGGTCGATGGGTAGCTGAAACTGGAATGACCCAGGAGCACTGAGTCATCTGCTGACTTTTTTTTCCCCCATCTCTGCTTCTATAAGCAATGATTTGTTTTCCTCCTTCCTCTTGATTAGCTCTGTAATACACTCAGATTGTAAAGTGAACTCAATTTTGTGCTCTTATATTATCTGTAGTGTCTCATTAGTCTTGGTACCATTATAACCCCTCTCTGAATCATCATTTGTATGTGGATGTTTGACATATCAGCTGATTGTCCCCTTTTCTCTCTCCTTTCTCATCTCTTCTGAAAAGCAATGAAGCTATTTCTGTTGATACCCAAACATCGCAATTTCTCCCACTAACACTAATAGCATAATGGCATTATGAAGAACCTTCCTGCAGTACATTTTTGTGTGACATAACGCAAACAAGGTGGAACTCAACGAAAACATGGTTAAAAGTTACCATCTTAAAATTCATTCAAATAAAAATGAGCAAGAAGTTTAGACCAAGCAAATGCTGTTTTTCAAGGATTAAGTGTTGAACAAAGTATTCCCAGAACAGTTTCAGCTGGGGCAGATTTGACATGGGAGAAGGTACCATAATGTTGATATGCACCTGGCCACCCAGTATGCTGTAGTGCACGGAGAACTGGTGCCTACCTGCCGCTGCAGATCACTGTGTCACAAAACTAGTCCTGTTTTCACCATTCTCATAGGCTGCGGTGAGAATAATTTCCCCAGGGCTAATAAACTTTTCTCCAGATTTATGCTAAAATGGGATTTAGTGTCTCTTGCTCCTGTATATTGGACAGTCAAAGTACTTTTAAGCTCCCTTGGGCTTTCTCTGCTCTATGTAATACAGCATGAGAGTCTTGCATGCATATTGCTTTATTTTTGTTTTATTGACACTCATAGCTGCAGCCTGTTTTTTTCTTCTTGTGGAAACCTTTGTACAAGAAGCTGTCACCTTTTAAAAATAAAATAATTGGAAATATTGTTACTTTTTTTTCGTTAACCCAGGATAACAAATTTTGGCAAGTTTTAAGTACTTGATATCCCACAGGAATGAGCACTGTTTTGGAAACGTTCTCAGATTTTCAAGACCTTGTTCCACCAAACATGACTTGCATTTTTCTAATATTTTTCTTTGCTCAGCTTCCCCGTTGTCTCATTCCATGTGGTCTCACTTGACTCTTGCTTTAACTATGATAAGTTCTTTTGTTTTCTTATTCATATTATCTTCACAGCCACATTTATTTACCCTATTCAAAGCCAGGCAAAAATTTCTTAGCGTTGCAGTGTTCATGGAATGGTACCCAGAAAGCCAGGAAATGCTTCTCAAGAAGCACGGCTTACACATACAAGCAGAGTTCTGTGCACACACAGCAGGCACTTGGTTGGACCGGGGCTTTTCCTTGATGCAGTTTTTCAATGTGTTGGAGCAGTTGTTCTGCTGCAGCAATGGGATGCTGAGCTGTCAGGCTTTCCTCATTCTGTAGGCTCCTGAAAAGCCGTACGATTAGGAACCATTGTAGAAAACTACAGTTCTTTGCTCTACAATCTAGCGAACGTTGTGTTCAACTGGCATCCTTGATGCAGAAATTCGTTCTTGCAGGTAAAAAAGATGTCTCTAATACTTAGGGCTCAATTATGGGCTTAGTTGAGAGAAGTAGCGCTTGGGGATGCCAGCCTGCCTGGGGTTATTGCTGAAAGACCTGTTGGTGCTGCAGATCTGCTGCAAAGCAGCCCGGTGGCCCCTGTCAGGCTCTGCCCGTGCTGGCCGGCGGTGCCTGGGCAGCACAGCATTGGCTGCTCTGTTGGTGCTTGGGGAGGCAACGGGCACCTCTGCAGAAAATTTACTGCCCAGCACCTGCCAGGCTACATTTTCCTCTCTGTGTGTCCTGGAGAAAGGAAAAGCACTGACAAACAGGACAGTGGAAGGTGGCAAGCAGCTCATCTTCCTTTGCGTGCTGTGAAAGTGCGTGGCAGGCTCAAGTCTGTGCTTTTCCAAACGCAATAGTTTTGTCTACGCGTCCCCTAGCACATAGCTCATCGGGGAGATTCGTGTTCTTACTTAGTTAGTTAAACATTAACATGCAAGCGTTACCTTGCACAGGTAGGTCAGGACTTGCACAGAAATTATAAGGCTCCATCAGTTGCTTTATTTTAGCTTTTGGAATGGGTGAGGATTTGTTTTCCTCTCCTGAGTAGTCATGCTGTTACGACTGAGCAGCTGAAGGGCCCAATTACCTGCCCCGTGCTGTTGTTTGTGAAGCCATTAGAACTGACAGAGTGTGATTAAAACCAAGAAGTTATCACTTTTTTTCTTGAGGCAAGAGGGGTGACTGTTTACAGATGAATACACACCAAATCTACAATTGGAATAATTTCCTTACCCACTATGTAATCTCCTCTACTTCATTACTGACTGAATGTATATAGCTGTATAGTTTTTTGTGCATGAATTAACACTCGTAGCTAATAGCAGTAAACTCACAAATGGACTATTACTTTTTATAGCCTTTTAGCAGAGTCAGCTTAATGGAGCAAAACTGTTAACAAATTAAGATACATTTGACAGGACTTCAAGCAGGAATCAAAACGCGGTAGTCACTGTTTGGGATGCAAATGCAAAGCTCTTTGTAGAAATAGCCTGTATCTCAGCTGGTGTGTGGTGGCAAGTGTTAAACCACATACACACACACAAAGAGTTGAAGCAATAGTTTTCTTGGTGAGATTTTCAGAGCAAGGAGCTGACTTCCTTTAATGTTTGTAGTGAGCTTGTCGCATTTGTAGAGCTACAGGATATAAAATAATAACAATAGTCATAGTAAATAGAAGTAATATTTGTCTACGTATGACACTGTGTATATTTAGATATGGCACAATTTTTAGCCTGCAGGAACATCTGATCTTCTGGAGGGAGCGTTTAAGCCATGGACAGAATATATTTGACGGTGTGAATGAAGGGCTTGTGGAGTTGGTTACCTGAGCACAGAACAAACTGGAGTAAGAATGGTTGTAAGAATGATCAAGTTTGTTCAAAACGAGAAATCTGCTGTAGCTTAATGGGGTGTGAGGTTTCTGGGCTTCAGCTCCGTTTGGTTTCTCTATGGAGCGAAGAGGCGGAGGTGGCCGGGCAGAGGCGGTGCTGGCAGAGCACCCCGTGTGTGTTGGCTCCACAGAGTAGCCGCCCACCTCAGAGCTTTCTGCCTCTCTGTGGCTTTCAGCCCTGTCATTCTCCTTTTTATTAGAGGTTTCGTAGAGCATCTAATCTAATTTACCTCATCAAGCCCCATCTCAAAGGCAATTTTTCAGCCAGCTTTAGCTCCTCCCTTGTTTTAGAGCTGGCTGATGGGTGCTTCCAGGCGACATTAGTTCATTTTCTGCTTCACCTTTCCACAGCTCTACACTGCATTTGGTAAGACGCAATGCAGCATATCTTGAAGCTCCAGCATAAGGTGTACTCCACCAGAAGGATTTTCTCCAGTGCATTATTATTATTATTATTATTGGAGCTTGTTGGCTATATGCAGCATCACATCACGCACCTGCATATATATGCTTCTGTTGAGGAGTTCAGTCTATATCACCAGGTCCTCAACTGCTATGCTAATTAGAAACCCAAACCTAGAGACATTCAGGTGGTTTTTACTTCTCTTTCTTGAACCTTTACCCCCTGCCAGGTTTGTTAAAACTTCATTTAATATAACATGAGGACTTATTCTTCTCCTAACACCTTGTGGTATTCTGCTAAGAACATCCAGTGTTACAGTTCCAGCATAATTATATTTCCCCATAGGTGCAAAATGTGTCTGCATCAATAGGTTATTAAAAGAGTGTAATAAAAATTATTACTCCCCAATTCTGCTATTAATATAACAATTCAGAGCCAAGAAAACTCCCTGATCCTTCTTATGCATCTGCTGTAACATGGTGCAAGAGCAGAACACCTTAAGCCAGTTTAATCCCTTCTTTTCACTCCGTAGCAATATACATCAGCCCAAGAGAGTAACATGAATTGAAGGTTTAATTTATTAATATGCAATAGTGACAATGTCAAAAGAACAATATATAAAAGCCCCACAGAACAGGATTACACAGTACATAGGGGAAAGCCTAGAGCTAATATTTAATATAGCAAAACACAGCCAAAAATAACTTTGCATTCAAGGGGCAAAAGAGGGAGAACTCTGCAGGTGTGGGAGTGCAGGAGCCGTGGCGAGCAGCCTCTGCCTGTGAGTGCACAGCTGGCCCCAACCAGCTCTGGCAGAGCATCCTCTGTGCTGGGAGCCCACGGGGACCGCGGTGCTTTCCACAAGCACCAGCTGTCGGAGCAGTGACTGAAGCTCCCAGCTATCACCTCATCTGCCTTGAAGTCTCTCGCCGTTCCAGCTTAACAGTGCGCACAGGAATCAGAGCAGCAGACACAAGTGGCACACGCGGAGGATGAGCCACAGCAACCTTGCAGGTCAGAGCGTTTCAGTAAGTGAAGCATGAAACCAACTGTTCAGCTAAATTGTTCACTTAAGCTTGGATGATTAAACTTTCACCATCAGCCAAAGGATCCTGCAGCCTTAGCAGGGGTACAGACACATTAACATTCCACTAGCTTTGCCATAAATGAGCAATTTGCTCTATAGTCTTAAACCAGTAACACTTGCGTGAGTGGAAAGTGTTTCAGCCTCCAAGGGACTGGCAGATTTCAAACACTTTCTGGAGTTTGCTTTCCTGCCTCTTGCCTATAAGAACAACAGGGGAGGAAAGAACAATTGTGAAGGAATAAAGCTCAGTACTTTTCTAGCATTATTGTGCATGCAGTGTGCAGCCTCTATCAGGAGAGCAGAACTCACTCTTAGAGGGCAAACTGAGAGAGCGATGGGATGGGGTGATTGACGCCAGCCAGGACTTGTCTGTCCTGCAGGTTTCCTGCTCTGACATGCGTTTTTTGGGTGATGGGCTGAGGTCCAAGCTGACCATCCAGCCTGCCTGCTGCTCAGCACTGGGACACCCCTGTATACACACTCCAAAAACTGCAACAGCTAAGAAGCAGGTGGTCAAAATATGGGACTTACTTGTGTCTGATTGAAGAGTCTGAGCCTGGCAGCCAGGGCTCTGTTAGCTATTGCGTCTGTAGACTCGTCCCCCTCTAATTCCTCTTCTAGCATTGCCCAGCTCCGATCTACTTGCTGCCCTTCCTTTTGCTGGAGTTGATTGCTCCCTTCATGGCATAGTCTAAATTCAAAGAGCCAGGTCAGCTCAGCAAAGCTCTGCTGCTTTAAACTAACTCATCTCCTCTTGAATGCTGTGTGAGATATTGAGCTCTCAAATAGCAATGATCTCTAAAAAGCAGGAGGAGGCTGCGGAGATGGGAAATGAGGGCAAATCAGGAGAGCTACCTCTTGGCTGAAATGCCGGCAGCTGGAAGCTTGTGTGTGCACAGCCTGGCTCTGCTGCGTGTTGTGGATCAGAGTCCATGAGCACAACGAAGGAAGAAAAGGAGAAGAAAAGCAGTTGAGATTGCCCTTCCAGCCCCTTCTTGCCTGAGAGAGGTAGATAGAAGAGGATGCTTGTAGCAGCAGTTCTCTTACGAGTTAGCAGGCATCTCTAAAACTTTCCTTGTTGGCGTTTCTCAAGTGCCAGAGCCTGGACAGGTTAACGCAGGTCACAGCTGGCCTGTGCCAAGGTTTCACATTGTGCTGCCTGCTCTTACACATGGGGCTTCCACGATTTATTTGATAGTTCTTTCGAAAGCTTTACTTGTAGCTAGTTGGCTGAATCAGTGTATGTGTTGTCATCCAGAACGGGTGACTGTCTGCAGGCTGGGCCCCCGGCTGAGCAGAGGAGGCACATTTTCCTCCT
Organism: Pampusana beccarii; assembly: GCA_013399365.1. NCBI lineage: Eukaryota > Metazoa > Chordata > Aves > Columbiformes > Columbidae > Pampusana > Pampusana beccarii. The sequence continues at coordinate 1,097,621 of VWYH01004011.1, forward strand.
CCTGTGAGGACAGAGGGGTCAGGAAGAGCTGTGTCCCTGCCTGACCACTGCGGCCTTTCAAGGTCTTTGCGGTAATCTCCTGCTTTCCTCCTGTGCTTGCCATTGCTTTGCAATTTCCTGTATTGTGGTAGTTTTTTTGAGTTTTATTTTGATACTTGTTAAATCAGTGGTTATATTTTGCTCCGCTCAAAGCTTTGTGTGGTACATGCCAGGGATTTATTAGCAATAGCCTCTGTGTTGTGCTGCCACTTACCCAGTGGAGAATTGGGGTTGTGAGGGGAAGGTTTGCACGAGGTTTTGCAGGTGGGGTGTGGGCCAAGTCCCAGCGTGGCTGTGGGGCCACCACAGGACCAAGTCACCTTGAAAGGGCAACTGTGAGTGTTGTGTTCATGGTAATGCAGCTCAGAGCAGGACGAGGGGTCGGGCAGCAGAGATATGCCCAACAGCAGAACTGTATGGAGTGAAAGACAGCAGGTCCCTTGGCCTCTGAGCCCAGCCACTCTTAGGTGACATGCCCAGTCCCTGCTGTGACCTTATACAGTGGGTGAAGCAGTTGCTGGAGCGCAGACTGAATGGTTGCACCTGCTCCATGGCCTCATTGACCAGAGGAACACAAGGCTGGGGACAGATAAGTGAGTCTCGCTGGTAAAATGAGTTTTATGTCAATGTCTCCCCAGCTGGTTTCCGCTCTGCTGTTAGGTAAGGGGGAAAAAAATTCTGTTTTGCACAGTTTCTGTGGTTTTAAATATTTCATTGTACTACATCAGCCAAATTTGGGGATATGATAGATGGGGTGAAAAAGGAAAGCGAGAGACAGAAAATGAAGAAAGGTGCCATCGTGTTCAGTACAAATGATTCTGCCCTGGGCTGAAGAGGGCAGGAGGAGAGAATGACAGAAAAGTGCTCACCAGCAGTTGGAAGGCAAACCTGAAAAAGAACTGAGAGGAAATAGGAGGGAGTGATTCTGCAGTAAAGGAAAAAAAGATTAAGATCTGACCTAGATACAAAGATCACTCCCGTCCTGCCCCCCATTTGCGAGGTCAGGAGAGGTGATGAGGAGACCAAGGTGTCCCAAGGATTGCTACCAAATTCCTCCCAGGTTTGGAGCCCACATAAGGAGGCTCAGCAGGAAACACAAGGTCTCTGCCGCACCACGTGGGAGCTGCTGTGTGCCTGGGTGCTGGTGAGGCTGAGTGCAGGGGAAATAATCTTGTTCACGGTGTGTCCCAATTCCTCAACTCCTCACCACATCAGGTAAAAGCTGTGAGAAGGAGGATGGTGCATGCGGAGCAACGGGTGAGCATTGTTAGCCTGCAAGTGAGATGCTTTTACTCAATTCCTGGCTTTGCAGCAGCAGCTCAGCTCCCGCTGTGTGCAGAATGTGACCTCCTCAGTTCTTTTTCCGTGCTTTTCTCCTGCCCTGTGAAGGGTCAGGCTCTTGCTGTCGTCCATCTCGAAATAAGTGGGTGTAGCTCAGCTGAACAATGTAATCTAATGACAATCTGCCAGTAGGTGAATGGTTTAAAAATATCAAGAGGTATCATGAGAAACAGCAGAAGAGTAGAATTAGGAGTAAGAAAGCGAGTTTGATAAAGGAAGAGTCACCTGAAAAGTCTCCTGGGAGGTCTGCTATGCCGAGGCATGGCCTCTTGGAGTAAATGTGAGCCTTCCTACAAAACCATTCATAAATTATGTGAACTGTGTGCTTTTAGAAGCCTTGTAGCAGAGACAGCCATCCATATGAAGTCACCTGTTAACTCTTGATATTTCCAGCCTCTTTTCTTTGCCTTTTGCCAGTACCTTGATTACAAGGCCTTCTTACACTGATGAGTTTTCCAGTCTCATGCATGCCAGCAAGGCTTGCTCTGTGTGAAGCTTATTCATAAGAAATTCAACAAAAATATTTCTTGCTCAGAAGTCTAGCTATTTTACTTGAACACTGATGTCCCATGTTCGTATCCTGGACTTGCAGTAAATTTTTAAAAGTGTTTGAAGTGGCTGTTAAATTTTAGTTTAATTTTTAAGAGTGGTTTGGGCACCTCACTCGTTGGGAGTTCAATCCATTTGAATTTGTGTCCATTTAAATGCTGAGCAAAGTTTGGATGACATATTCCTCAAACACAGGCTTGGACCTGTGTTTGTAACTGAATCCAGACCTTTGTGCTCAAACTCTTCAGTGGGAACTGTGAAGGAAGAACACCCATGTGGACTCTGTTGATAAAACCTTTGTGTACTTGTCTAAGATCTATTTAAGCAATGTTAGGTGATGTGTTTGTTTTTCGTGGAAAACGTATTTAACATTTGCTTTTTACTGGTCTTCAGAGACTGCCAGTGAACACAAAAAACACCACACATAACATGAAAATAAATCTTTTATCTGCTGGCTTTCGTAACCATGGCACACAATGCTTTTTTCCACTTCACAATTTGAGAAAACGTTGATTTGATCCATTTAAGTGATGAATGCTCACAAAATAAAACCTTTTTTTCTGGAATGACGACCTTGGGCAGATTAAAGCAGCTAGGTAAGAAACCCGGCAAGTATTTATCAAAGGCTTCTAAGACAGTGCAAACTCTAGTGAGTTCAAAAGCAAGAGACTTTTAGTCTTCATACAACTGACAGGGTCATAACGTCTCAAGAATGCCAGGAATCCGTGTGGCTGTTCCATTAAACACCCCTGATTAGTGAACGTGCTGATAAACTCCGGGAGTCAGAGGTCAACATTGTGGAGCCGAAGGTACCCCAGGTATCTGAAAATGTCTCCAGAATTCATGCTTCTCTCGCCCAGTTAACCCCTTCCATCACTCCACCCACGGATGCTCAAAAATGGAGAGCGTCTTGGACACTGTTTTCCAGATAATTCTGCAGAGGTGTTGAATAATTCTGAAAACTACAGAAAAATGACCTCAGGCACCTCCTGTGGAAATATTCTTGACAGCTGGTTGTTCTTTGACTTCAGCTTGAGCCTCATAGCTAATATCTGTGTATAACACCATGTTGCTACTGGCTCATCCAGCCTCTCTTCCCTCAACTCCAGGAGACGCAGTGACAGCAGCAGACTGTGTGCTAAAATACCCCCAGAGCTCTCAAACTGCAAACACAACTGTGGTTTCAAAATGCTTAGATAGGACCAGTCGCACCACGTTGTCACGGCACAGAGCTCTCCACTTTGCTACGGTTTTGTTGCAAGAGCTACAGCTCCTGCCAAATGCCTGTAGCAAGCAACTGGGAAATCCATGAAAATACGGGCTGTGTGCCCGACTGTTGCTTTTGCAGGGCATCGGTTTAGCTGCAGCACAATCCGGAGGGTCCCAGGAAGGCTGAATTACCACAGCAGCTCCTGGGGTAACAGCCCATTTTTCAGGCAGATGCCCTAACTGGCAAGTCCACCCCAATGCAGTATGGACATTGCTTCTGCCTCGATCTCCCAGGCAGTAACGCAGGGCTGAGGGTTTAACCAGTCCTGCAATATACGGCTTTTCATTCTGCGCTCTGATTATGAGCTGCTGGAGGTACTGAGGATTCATTTCTGCTGGGGGCCACAGCATGACCCCATCAGTTTCTTTGAAAATCAATAGGAAAAATGTCGGAGAATGCAAAGGAAGCAGGAACAGTCAAAGTAAAGACAAGTGATGTCCTTTAATGGCTGTAATGATTCTGAAACACGCAAGGTCACAGATAATTAGGAACCTAATTCTCCTTTGAAAGAATCTGTCAAGTTACTTCCCTACCTCAAAAACAATTGCTGATTGATGTTATTTCTGGGCTAATAAACTCATTGAAGGTAGTCTGAATGGAGGTTGTACAGCCTTTGCTAGCCAGGTGGAGTTAGGTAGTCACAGCTGTAGAAGAAAACACAAGTAAAGAGGTTTTCATTGTTATAGTAAAACAGTCTTGATGGGACATGTTTCACAAAGGTGCCAACGCTGCTGCAAGTGAGAGCCACAGTGCAGCAGTTTTGTTAATCAAACCCTCAACATTTTACACTACAGAGCTCTTCCCATTTGTGTGCTTTACTGCGCTGCAGTTGTTCAGAAGTGATGTGAAGTGGGGAGAAAGGACACAGGAATGGTTGGAGCTGCCTTGGGACCAGGCAAAAGTGTGCAGAGAGCCCAGAGCAGGTGGGGAAGCTGAGCAGACACTAACAGGAGTTTTACAGAAGGAGCAAAAATTCAGGGACTCTTTCCCAGCGTATATCATAGTTAATGCTTCAGGAGGAGGATGCAGAGCTCTCTAGGCTGCATCTGATAGGACTTTGAAGCCAGTTCCTACCAATGTAGACTACGAGCTCCTGCTTAGAGCTGCAAAGCAGGAGAGTCAGTAGCTAACACTAAATGTCAGACTGCTTCCTCTATACCACATTTCTACCCGAGTGGTTTTGGTTTTACTTCTAATTGTAAAGAGCGAGAGAAGTGCTGGTCTCCTGTGGGAGAGGTAAAAGGTTTTCTGACAAGCAGTTGGTTGAGAAGCGAGGCTCTTTTCCCTGGACTTTGTGTGTTGGGAGCCGCGGCGTGAGTCCAGCCCCAAAGCAACTTCCAAACAGCAGGGACCCAAGGCAAATTTGGACTTCAGCACAAGTGTGGGTGTTAGCTCAAATGTACAACGCCAAATTGACTCACAGCTCAAAGGCCAGGGCCACAACCAGTGAAACAGCAACCCCACAGCTCACAGACAAATTTTTAGGATTAGGCTAGGTGGTGAAGACAGCCAAGAGAAGGGAGAAGCTGTATGAGGCTCTCATGTAGCTATAATTTTCAACACACTGTAACTGCATTCTGAGAGGCTTCTAATAATGAGGGGGTCTTATTTTTATTTTTATTTTTTTTTTTTGAAGTTGGTTATTTTTTTTTTCACAGCTGCTTCAACCTCAGTGAGGTCCTAGACTTGAGGGGAGATAGGCTGGTCCTTCCCAAAGAAAAAGCGGCAGAGCTACAATTGTTTGGATCATTTTGACTTTAGAGATGTGGGATAGCAAAAAGCCATCAGAAAAGGTGGCCGCAACAAGGAGGATACAACATATACAAATATGGTTAAATTTTCCAAGTCCTGAAATCTGCTCCTTCCTGGGTCGAGTGAGATGTGAAATTCAGGCGAAGATGAGTTTTTGGTTGGCTCCACCTGCGTTCACCTGGCGGAGCGCTCTCAGCACTGAGGGTTCAACACAATGCAAAGCAGAAATTCCAAGTTCCACACCCAATAAAAACTCCGGTTCAAAAACCGGCTGAGATTTCTGCATAGTGACAGCCAAGAATTTACCTCACCCCTAATTTACACAACTCAGACATTTAGAAAGCAGACATGAAAAATTTGGTATACAATAAACATGACAAGGCTGTCTGAACCTTGCTATATGATTATGAATTATAAATTACATATTTCCTCCCATCCAGGTATTATTTTTGGCAATGGGGATGTTTATGACATGCTATTTTGTTATCTAAATTTGTATCATTTGAAGGAGGACTTCAAAACTGCAAATATAGTCAATATCAAGTATAGACACAGCATGGCTGGAGCACACGCGAGTCTGTTTTGCCAGACCAGTGTTGGTTTTCTGACAGGTCAACTTGAGTGTCTCTGTGTTGCAATATTATAGCTGGGACTACGGTGTACGGATAGGTGGGGGGACGTGGAGGGGACATGGAGCAGACACGAGCGGCTCTGTATGATCTAGTTCAGCTGGGCAGTTATCAGCCTGGTCTCGGTGCCAGCCCTGCTTGAGCCCCTGTGAGGGAGGGTGGGCAGCAGTAGCAGGTCCTTAGGGTGGGAAATCAGAAGCTGGACGCAGAGCAGGGTGGAACAAAGCTGGTTTTCTCAGGTGAAGCTCAACCACAGGTGGGACAGCCTGCCCAGAAGCTGGAGAGCTAGCTCAGCTCCTGGGAAGCTTGCACATCAGCGTCCCTGTGCCAGAGGCTCCATTGATGTGTGACATGAAGACAGCGTCACCTCCCCCAGGAGCGCTGGGAGGACAAGTGTGCTGAGGCTGCTGATGGCAGATGATCTCAGGGCACGTCTGTGCCAAAGTGGTGAGATTGCAACTGATGCAGATCTTTCTACTCAGGCTCCCACGTGGGCTGCGCTAACCAAGTTTCAGATACTTGCTTGGAGGTTGGGACTTTGTGTGGTCACAGCTAAATTGCTAAATTGCTGTTAATTTGCAAGTAACCCCATGAAAGCAGCTGAGGTCTGTTCATTCCCCAGCCATACTCATATGTCTGCAGTACAATTACATACACATGGGGACATGGGTTTCAAATGGTTGCCATCAAGTTGCCTTCAGGTTTCTTTCTGCCTTCTTTTTTTTTTTTGTTATAGCAGACTGCATTTGGACAGGGACTGTGTTATCCTAGGTGGATCATGGATTATTGTTAACACCAAAACTGGGCTGGATCATACAGCAGCTGGTGCAAGACTAAATCTGAGCAAAATGCACGTGCTAGGTTTTTGTTCCATTCCTACAGATCCACTCCCATTCACACTGATCCCTTCCACATCTCTTCTTCAATTTAAGGTGGCCTTAAAGTGAGAAGAAATGCTGCATATGATAAATGGGTGCTATAACTCCACAGTCTTTATTTTTATATTTATCCCTCTCATTTTAGTAGGTGATCTTTTGTTTCTAAGCAGTACTGTACTAATTGAGAGATGTACGTTAGATATGTATGGGACTGAAGCCTGGATGTTTTCTAACACAAAGTGTTGGTTATCTGTGAACTTTTGCATTTTCCTTTGAAGAAAAGGCTACTGCTTGAAGAGAAGACAGAATCAAGATCTAATGATATGTCATGAGTCATGTGCATGCCTGTGTCTCAGCAACTAATAGTAACCTGTTTCATTAGCATTCACCCTCTTCTCTCCCTTCTATGATTCAAAGATTATTTTAAAAATTTCTTATAAGGAGCACAGGCGTAACTTTCACTCCAGTTCAAAAGACACCAAGTGCTGTTGTTGCTCTATATGTGGTGAGCTCTGTCTCGTTTTTCCCAGCACTGAAGTATCTGGAGCCCAGATTTGTAGTCAAGATTTCAGGCACATTTTTGCGGCCTCACAGTTCTTGTCTGGTTTTTAAAAAGAAAGAAAGAAAAACTATTTTAATGATTTGACCTGCATTTTCATAATTTCTAATGTCCTTCCAGATGTGTTTCTGCCTGCCTGACCCTCCTGTCAATACTTATTAATTTCATGGCAATCTTCTCAAGCATGTTTGGAAACAAACAGGAAAAAGTTACTCTAAGGTCAAGAATGAGCCCAGAGAAGCAAAACAGGAATGACCATGCTCCCTACAATAGTTCATATTTCTGTAGTTTTTTCTATCTTGCTCTTAGAATGGGCTTTACACACACAGATCTCTAAAATATCCCTGAAGAGAGAAGTTGTGCTCATGTCCTGGAGGCGAGAGGAGGCACCAAGGTGTTAGTTGCCAAAGTGATTCAGAGAGTCAGTGGTAGAACAAGCAGGTCTAACGCTCTAACCACTGCCAAGCTCTTCTGCTGGAAAAGGAAGACATGGCCATCTTAGTCAGGGTGAGAGCTTCGGCTGCTTAAATAACCATCCACTGGAATAACCTGGATGAAGCCTGCTCCAGCCCTGCGGGTAACTGGTGTCCTGGCAAACGTGGTCTCTTTCTCCCAGAGTTTCCCAGTGGGAATGAGGAGCCTCCCAGACCTTGGTACTTGCTGCAAGGGTGATGAGGTCAAGCAAGATAGCTTTCAGAGCCTCCTCAGTGTAATGACAAGTGCTTCTAAAGAAAGGGTGGCCAAACCTGAAACAGCAGTAACACACAGAGGAGAAAAGCCCTGTGAGGAGTTTGCGGTGGGACCTGGCTCTCTGGGGCCACTCCTGGCTGTCACAGTGGGCGGGAGCCGATTCCTGGGGGAAAATATGGTGCAAATCGGAACAAAGTGAATTTAGAAGGTCCTGAGCCACAGCCTAGGGCTGTGCTGGAGAATGTGAGGGATGCTGCAAAGTGCTATAGCGAGCTCCTGCCTCCTGCCCAGGGACCCCGCGGGGTGGCACAGGCTGCGGGCACCCGTGTCACAGCCCGTGGGTCCCCAGCCCGCCTGGGTGATCTGGTCCCTTCGGCAGCCGTGGGACCGCTGCAGCTCCACGCCGGAGGATCAGGAACGGGGCGAGGCTTTCCCAGCTGCCAAGGGCTTTCCAAAAGTGCCCTCTCCTGGCTGTGAGCGCCTCCGAGGGGCTGCAGTGCCCTGGTGTCCCAAGGCGCTCCATGGGCCAGGCTGGGGAAGGCTGGTGTCCGTGGGCTGTCCAGGGAGCAGGGGCTTCTTCAGGCTGGGAAATCGTTGTGTGACCCAACGAACCGGCCCCAAAGGCGTCCGTACCAGCACAGTGCAAATGGGGACTACAGGTGCCCAGCTGCGTATTGCATGAACCTGACTTCTTTCACAGGTGAGTGTGAGCCTGAATTTGCGTGTTACATTGCACATTCAAAAAAAAAAAAAAAAAAGTTGGAATTTGTAGAGGGCTTTTACTAGAGGAAATTGAAAAATATGTATCTGACATATCTGAAGACTTGGTTTTAACTTGCATCCTGATTGTTCCAGATGTTCCCCAGATGTCAAAGGGAATGAGGCACTGAAACAGCAGAACACATTTGTTTTAACAAGTTCTAGCTTCAGTATTGCCAAAGAATTAAAAGCCCTGGGTTTGTTTTGATTTTTCTTTCACTGGTAACTCTAATATCTATAATTTTCTACTAATCTAACTGAAATTGAATGAGTTGTTCTTTATTGTTATTTTTTTTTCCCAGACAGTGTGAGGTTGATATACATCCTGATCCTGGCTGCTTCCCACTCTTTTCTCTTTGGGTTTGTATGGTCCTGAGCAGCACTTGGAAAAGAAGTGCTGTAAACATTGGCAAAGATCAATGCACACCACGGGGCAAAAAGAGAGAAAAAGAGAGAGCTGAGCTCTGCCACAAATGGCTTATAAAACTCATCAACCTGGGGCTTCTCTCTTCAGCACTTTCCTTGACAGGAACATTTCAGGGCATGTGGAAGAGTTGAAGGCTGCAGGAGAGGTTGGGAACTGGCCCAATGTGTTGATAAAATGTCTCTTTCACAGGCCCCAGTGTCCTCAGGGACAGCAGCCAGGGCATGGGGTGGCAGCCTGGTGACATGGGTGCTGCTGCCCCTCTGCAGCGGGGAAAGGACCAGCGGCCAGGACCTGGCTGGGGGAGATGTGGGGTGAGGGAAGGGTGCGCTCCTGCCTGGGCCTTCCCTGCCACTCGCTCTTCTTTTCCTTTCAAAGAGGGAAATCAAAATTCAACTAAAATTTAGCGTGCAAAAAATGTATTTTTTTTCCAGAATTTGTGATACAAATTCAACACATCACCATTATTTGTGTTACCTCATCTAGGTGCAAGGGAATCGGGTGCTCCTGACACTACTAGGACAAATTTCTTTGCATTGAAGGAGATGCTGTTAGTGGCAGGGACTGTTCACAGTGTTTTAAGCCTATGGAAACTAGAAACTGAATTATGGACTGTGCACAGGTGCGCTGCTTTGAGTTGCTTGAATAAAGGAGATACAATTTGCGTGCATGGATTTTCTTAGAGAAGTTTGATTGTATCTGTTTTGTGTGCACCTTTGACCATAACCAAACCCAAAGCGAGGGGAGGCGCGTGCACAGCTGGCCCCATGTGGGGCAGCGAGCGCAAAACGCGCCCAGCGCTTCCAGCGGCAGAACTTTGTGCATGGGCTTTCGGCAGGGAGCTGTGCCGGTAGCTTTTTCTGATGTTCCTGTGTTCGATGACGCGTCTAATATCAATTCCTACCGCGAGCTCCGGTTTTGTTAAAGCCCTTGGCATAGAACAGGCGGGGCCGCGCCCGCGCCTCCTCCTGCTCCCCGCCGTTCCTCCGCGCCGCCAGGGGGCGCCGGTTCAAGGTGGCGGTGCCGCCCGCCCCCTGCCCGCGGTTTCCGGCCGGGTGGGCCGGCAGTGCGGTGGGGCCATGGCCGCCCGCTGAGGTGCGGAGCGGGCCGGGCGGTGCTTCCCGCTCTCCCTCAGCGCGCCGGGCGGCTCCGCTCGGCCTGTCTCTGCCGGCGGGCCCCGGCGGTTGTTTCCCCCTCCGGTCGCAGCGGTTCCCGGGCCGCCTCTCGGCCCCGCTGGGCTCCCGGGCGGCGGGAGCTGCGGAGTCGGTCACCGCCCGTCTGGTTTTCGTAGTTATTGCTACTGGCCGCGGTTTTGCGGTAAAGCTGTTCTGTGCTCTCTCTCCAGGCTGCGGACCGACCTCGGCTCAGCAGCTCCGCGCCGGGGCTCCCGGGAACCCGCACGGCGCCGCTGCCGCTGTGCCCCTCGTCCCAGCGGCTGAAGATGAAGACTGTTCTGATGGTGGCCGAGAAGCCGTCTCTGGCTCAGTCCATCGCCAAGATCCTGTCCAGGGGTAGGAGAAGAGTTGTGTTGGTTCGGTGCTTGTGCTCGTTGTTCTGCCAGGGGCAGTCGAGTGCTCTGGAGGGCACAGCCGGGCTGGGGAGGCACTGTCGGTCACGCAGGTGTGGGATGTGCAGGTTGACTTTGCTGCAGGTGAAGTGAGGTTGAGAAACACCCTGGCAGTTACTTGGTTGTCCTGGGGCAGCTGCCACCTGGGAATGGTGTCTTAGTTCATAAAATAACTAGATAGTGCCTTTTTTTTTTTTTAATGTGCCAATGCCTATTCAATTCAGGAATAAAGGAATCTGGTTTTGATGTTTTATGTAGCAGGAGCATGTGTTAGTGTGCGTGGTTTCTAGAAAGTGCTAATCAGGTAGCAGGTTGTCGTTCTGAAGATTTTTGAAGCGATGGTGAATATTTCATGTGGAAAACAGAATGAGGTGATTATAACTGTACTGGTCTAGAAAACTAGCTGTGTTTTCATAAGGATTTATTGGTGGGAGGGAAAGGGTGGAAGAGATGATGGGTAGTTTTAATTGAAAATGAAGTGTGCTTTAAGAAAGGTCTAAAGTGATAATTAGCTGAAGTAAAAACTTGATCAACAAGTAGAATTTTGTGATCAGGAAGCTCCTGTCTCCAAGCTCTAAGAAAATGGGATGTCATTTTACACCAAATACCTTATTTCAATATTTGTTTTTATCCCGTTGATATCTATGATCTTATTTTCACAGGAAACATGTCCTCTCGCAAGGGACTGAATGGTGCCTGCTCTGTGCATGAGTACACGGGATCGTTTATAGGTCAGAGTGCCCATTTCAAGATGACATCTGTGTGTGGTCACGTCATGACTTTGGATTTCATAGGTATTTGTTCACAAAATATTTTAACTGATGCAGGTTGTAAAATCATGAAGGACTTCGAATAGAAAAATGCTTGTGGGAATAATTCAGGAAGAGTATTAGAACTATGGGGGAAAGGAGGATGAAAAGATCTCGTGTGATTAGCAGTTCTTGATTTCTGTTGCTAGTTCTCTGTCTGATCTCTTGCACAACTTTGGGCATATGCGATTTATGTTTTCTGTGCCTGAATTATGTCCCTGGAAAATGAGGGGAGAGGAGACTCAGTTTGCTAGCCTGTAAAAGTGTCTCGGTACTTTGGTTGGAGGGTGTTTAAGGAATGCACAGTCGAAGGGATATTCTCTGAAGCACTGTAGCATATTACTGCAAACCAGAGCCATGGTAAGCATCATGTGTAAGGAATCCTGTCACTAACTGGCTTTGAAGTGTGGGATTAGTTGTGTGACTGCTGTACTTGTAACAGTCATGACCTTACAAGTTTTGTGAGGACTGAATTTTGAGTTATTTACACAGTGCTTTGGAGAGGTACGGTTTTCGTGGCTATATTACTCACAGTTACTTCACAAAAATGGAAGCAAACAAATGCATTGGTATGAGAAGATGACAGAGGGTGCTCCATGGCATAACTGACCCTAAGTATGAACAGTAAAACAGACTGCAATGTGCACATTTTATGTGCACTGTGAAAGCAAGGACAAATATCTCCCTCCCCTCCACCTGTTCAATTAATTGTACAAACAGAAGATGTTTTAATAGCTCATGTTAAAATTTTTGAAAGGTGTGTTGTATTTTTTTTCCTTCATACATTTCGCAGTGTTACCATAATTCACGTAATGCTAAGGGGTCACTTGATATACAGTAAAGTAAGTTGTGTTGTGGTAGAAAGCTTTCCAAGACATGTCTCAAAAGCCGAATGTTTTCCAAAGTAATATTGTTTTCTGTTGTTTGGGTGTTATTGTTTTTGATATATATGTAGAGCTCTGGTTAATATACTTCTTTTCTTCAGGAAAATATAACAGCTGGGACAAAGTGGATCCAGCAGAACTTTTTAGCAAAGCTCCCACAGAGAAGAAAGAAGCTAATCCCAAACTAACCATGGTGAAGTTTTTACAGGTATTCTGTCTTCTGGAATTTATTTGAGGCATATCTTTTTTTTTTTTCTCATTGGCATTCTTTTTCTTTATTTCATCTGGAGCATATTCCATCTTTACAGATTCATTGTTCCTATTCTTTCTCTGTTGGAGGAAGCAAGACGACGCACTTTTATCCCGTCAAGAAACATAAGTGAAATTATTCTGCTTCCTTCTCTTTTCAACCATTGTTTTAAGTACCTGCAGCCATCCTGTCACTTCTGCTGCCTGCTTCCAATCCTTTTCGCACCAAATAAATTATCTCAAGTACTTAAAGATAGAAAGAAAAAGTATACAGTTAGTGAGGAGATAGGTGGGGGTTTTTTGAGTTGCTGAAGAACTGTGGTAATTTTTCTCACAGGTGGAAGGAAGAGGCTGCGATTGTATTGTCTTGTGGTTGGATTGTGATAAGGAAGGAGAAAACATCTGTTTTGAAGTAAGGTTTCAATTTTTAAGACTTATAATACCACAATGTATTTGTGACATACAATACGGTCAACATATTGTTTTATGGATCAGCAGTAAAATTCAAACTAAGTTGAATGAAGTTGTAAAGGCATGGAGGGCCTTGGTGGAAAAACTTGTGCTTTTGAACTCCTAACAGGTCAGTTTGAATATAAATCAGTTTTGTAGCTGTTGTTCATCCCAGATGAACAATAAGGTCTCTTAGATGTTCAGACATTCCAGTGCTTTGACAGTTGGTCCATATTTAACAGCTGGAGTAGTTATTTTGCTCTCCTTATAAAACTTGATCTCCATTATCTTTTGTATATTAAGCAATTAGACATTTTTTAGCATAGAGGCTGCTTTTAAGTGTAGGTTTACCACAGGAATTTGGACTCCGCATGTAAAAGGTATAGAACTAAAACTTTGGTGTGCAAAGATGTAATTTTGTTAACATCCTCTTTCCAGAAGTTTACATAAAGAGTATTTTATTGTTTGTTCGTTTAAATATGCACTTTTTATCAAGTAATGGTTTTAAGTTCTTTAAAACCCCCTGTATCATAACTGCGCCCCAGAAACTGATACATATTCACCAAAAGGTTCTGCAGCTGTGCTGGTGAATAGCGCTTCACTTCCAGCAGTTGCTGTTTAATAAATAAATCCTTCAGTTTTGCTAATTCTTAATATGCTTCTGAGTGGATAGACAGATACTGCTCTTGCTGATCAGTTAGTATATTGAGATGACATCTTACTGAATTAAGGAAGTAGTAACCTATCAGCAAATATTTTGTGATGAGTAGGGTTATTTTCTTTAGAAAAACTGACTTAAACCCTTTCAAATACTCTTAAAATATGCTTCTCCTCTTCACCAGGTTCTTGATGCTGTTCTTCCTGTTATGAACAAACCTCGTAGCACCGAAAGGACAATTTATAGAGCTAAATTCAGTTCTATTACTGACACAGACATCTGCAATGCCATGAATCACTTGGGAGAACCCAATCGCAATGAAGCTCTTTCAGTGGATGCCCGCCAGGAGCTGGATCTAAGAATTGGCTGCGCGTTTACAAGGTGACAGCATAGATTACAGGCCATTTTATAAAAGGTTCTGGAATACTGCTGTGTCTGCAAAATATGCCTCAGAACTCTAGTGGCTAATTCTGCTCGGCACCAAACTGAACAATTTGATGCACAGACAATAATAAGAAATAAAAAATTGTGTTATGGCTTTGAGCTAGCCAAAGTGCTATCAGCAACTATGGTATGATCTTATTTTATGATGTTCTCCCACATTTCTTTGGGAATAAACAGGATTCAGTGAGGCAAAGTAACTGTGACTTAATTAGCTTTAAGAGAGACTTCTCAGAATGCTTTTTTTTCTTAATGCTTGAATGATTTAATAGATTACTCATATTTGTGTGTATAAGTTAATGGAAAACTTGCTTTTCATGGGAACGAGGATATTAATGTACTTGTTCCTGTTTGTTTTTTTCCGCTCTCTAAGGTTTCAGACTAAATATTTTCAGGGGAAATACGGGAATTTAGACAGCTCCCTCATCTCCTTTGGGCCGTGTCAGACCCCAACACTTGGATTCTGCGTTGAAAGACATGACAAAATCCAGTCATTTAAGCCTGAGACTTACTGGGTGCTGCAGGCTAGAGTAAGTTTTACAATGCTTGTTTGTATATGAGGAACATATATTTTTACCAAAGTAATGCATTTACGTTTTGTTCATTCGTAAATTTGTAGCTGCTGACAAGAATTGACAATGCCTACAATTTACCCATGTGTTCCCATTCAGTTCACATGTATGTCACTGCTCTCAAGAACAGATTCCAGGATGTCAGTTTTGTGTTAAAGTGGTTATTGTCTGCTGCTTATGAGAATTCTTCAGTGCTAACCATCTAAGCTTAGACTCAGCCAAGAAGACTACTTAACATGGTATTCTTTTGTTCCCTGGGGTTCTTGGACTGACTGTGTTGTTAATTTGAATCCAGGAATTAATTAGGCTGCCAACAAACATTGGCATTGCTGAATATTGGAGTTCTAAAGCAAATAAAATGCTCATTGTGTTAATTGGCAGTTGAATCCTCTGAATCCTTTGGCAGCTTATGGCAGTTTTGCAGCTTTGCTGCTGTCCACGCTCTGGGAGGAAACCAACGTGGTTTTAATGCTTGTGATCACAAGGAGTTTTTAAACAAATATGGGATAGATGGTAAAAAGTTGCCATTTTTAGATTCTAAAATAAGAAAAACATGGAATCTGGTGTCTACTCTCGTCTGTTTTCTGATGCATCTTGTGTGCCATACTAGGAAATATTTGGTGCCTGTTTTCAGAGAGTTTTGTGCTCTCTTGTATTGCTTGCTTCATATTTATTTTTGTACATGGGACTTAAAACACAACCTAATTACAGTTTAATACAAATTATCAATTTTCCTAAATCAAAATAGTAAACTTTGAATTTCTGCCCATTTCAGCCTTTATTGTTTGCAGTACTAAAATAAGAAAAGTATTTCAGGTACCTGCAGGAACAATTCCAGTCATTCCCCTGCCCCCAGAGCTCAAAAGTGCTCCATCTTTCTCAAAAGCCCTTGTGAAAAAGAGTAAAACTGCATGTTTGAAGCATTTGTGTCCTACTACGGGTGTTATTAGGATTTGCTTGCTGGATTATTGTTGGAAATGTGCATTCTCATGTTTCTATTAAGAGAGTTGGTGGGATTTTTTTTTTTTTTTTTGTCCATTAGGTGAACCCTGAGAAGGAAAGTTCCCTCACTTTGGATTGGGATAGAGTGAGGGTGTTTGATCGTGAGGTTGCTCAAATGTTCCTGAATATAACAAAGATGGCAAAAGAAGCAAAGGTAGGAATATTCACTAAGTGTTAGTAGAGGCACATCTCATATAAAGGAAACACCATTTAATATTTCATTTGCTGCACTTTGTTTATTAAAGAAGGTGTAGAATATCTGTTTCTTGGTTTTTACTCCATTCAGCTTTGTGTAAATGAGAATAAAAGGCAAGAGAATTTTTTGTTGTAGTTCACGTTATGCTAGTGTGGTCATCTCAGCAGAAGCCCCTTCTTAATGTTCACTTTGGAAATGATTGTCACTTGTGATAGAAAGTCCTAATTACTAAGAAATACTGTTTAGATCTCTCCAAGCAGACTTCTTATTTCCCACGAGACATTATTTAAATCAGAATTTAATTACTTATGTGGCAATATTCCTGTAGTTAAATTTTTAATCATGTGTGTGGTACAGTCTTTATAGCAAATTGACTTCTAATTCTGCTCTGTTCAATACCTGTTTGACAGTATGTTTGGGTTTAAGAGCTTAGAGCCATCAAGATTCAAAGACTGCATGAAGCTTTTAAAAGTCTGGATCCTTATAGTTAGGACCATTACTTGAAATAAGCTCTAAATCCTTGTAGCATTGAAACTACGTGAGGTAAACGGGAAGTGAAGGTTGCAGTAGGTTACATTGCTGCGTTCCCAGCTATAGGCCCGATCTGTTCCTTAGCACAAATGGACCTTAGCACTATAACTTTAGAATTTGGTAAAATTATCTCCAGACAGATTTGCTGAAGTAAAAATATAGTGGTGGTTTCTGTTTTAAGAAGACAAAACAGCCATGAGAAAAATGGGTGATGTTAGGTATGTCACGTGTTTATAGGCATAATGGAAATTATATGTTTACCAGTTACCAAACTTCAAAACTTACTGGGAAAATGCTGTTTTTTAGGTAGAATCTGTGAGTAAAAAAGAGAAGGTGAAGCAGAGGCCACTGGCTCTGAACACGGTAGAAATGCTACGAGTGGCCAGTGCTGCTTTAGGTATGTGTAAAAGTTCAGATTTTCATGCTGTTTTAAAGCAAAATATTTTGGCTTCTCAAGTGAAATAATCAAGGATGTGTCAAATATGGTTTGATACCCTCCTTTTCCTATAATACGTCATTTGAGGGAAGGATCAAGTTTAGAAAGCTTGTAAAAAGTGAAATGTTGGATAAGATCAAAGTGACAGAAGTCTTATGGAAGGGACAAGCGATGATTTATTTAAATACTTTGATAAAGTATACTTTCAGATGCAGCAAACAAATCAATCACAGTGATGTGTAGTTGATTTTTGTTTTCTCCTATCCCATCTTAGGAATGGGTCCACAACATGCCATGCAAATAGCAGAGCGTCTTTATACTCAGGGTTATATTAGCTACCCTCGAACAGAAACTACTCATTATCCGGAAAATTTTGACTTGAAAGGATGTTTGAGACAACAAGCCAATAATCCTTATTGGGCAGAAACTGTGAGTACACAAAGCAGTACCTGTACTGTTTAACAGATCACCCTCTAGTTGGTGTTTTAGAACGTATCTTACTTGATATATTATGATCTATCAGTCTTTAGAAACAATAAATATATGCACTTTCTTTTATTTATGGATGTTTTATTGTTACGGATTTGATCTGAAAAGCTTCTTAACCTGTGAAGAGAGACGTGTTATTCACTTCAGCCAGCCTGTTTTCTCTCTCTTCCTTCACCCAGGTAAAAGCATTGCTATCAGAAGGCATTAATCGTCCAAGGAAAGGCCATGATGCAGGAGACCATCCTCCCATCACACCAATGAGAGCTGCAACAGAAGCAGAATTAGGTAGGGGCAAATTCAGTAGTGTTGGAACACTACGTGAGGAAGTTAGTTCCTTGAGGTATAGGAGCCAGTTTGAAAATGCCCGAGTTTCAGCAGAAAATACAATTATTTGAATGGCAGGAAATGAAGAGAGAACAAACTTTATCCCAACTTAAACTTCTGGTGACAGTGAAGTTCAGAGCTGGTCTGCTATTCAGTATTTGGTCCTAGGGACCATGGTACTCCTAAGAAAAAGGAATAGCCAACTTAACAAGTTAATGCCTACCTTCTCTGCAAGAAATTTGCCCCAGAATAGGAGCTTCCAAGTATTTAAATTTTGCTTATTTCTGTACTTGAAAGTTGAGCTTCAGCCGCGTTTTAATTTACTCTCTATGGATTGTGTCCCATTTGAGGGTTTAGATTAGAGTGTGGTCTCCAGCGGCACTAAGCAGTATAACATTTTATTTGTGTTCATCTGCCTTTTTTTTTTTTAAGGAGAAAAAGAAAAGTCTTTTCTACTTTATTCTCTCATTCAAACACATTGCAAAACTGGGAGACAGGCTGGCTAAACTGGCAGTCCTTCTCCAAAAGCATCTGCGTGCAGTTCATGCTTGTATGACGTGGTGATTCTACAGACGAGAAATTTTAAAGGGAATAGACTTTTGAATATTGCTTTCTTTTAGGTACCAGTTTTTTCTGTGATACCTGGTGAAACCTGGTACCTTATAGTGAAGATTTTATGTAGAGCTGCAGGACTTGAGTTTTGTGCATAAGATGTCGTTTGTTCTCAGGTGGAGACGGATGGCGACTGTACGAGTATATAACCAGGCATTTCATTGCCACTGTCAGCGCTGACTGCAAGTACCTACAGACCACCATTGCGTTCAGTATTGGCCCTGAACGTTTCACTTGTGTTGGAAAAGTGGTAACTTCACCAGGTAAGACTAACCAGGGGGTAACTTGATACCTACAGATGATTTTTTTCCCCATTAATACATTGAATGGTACAAAAGTGAAGTGCTGGGAACAAGAACAATTTTGAAGACATTTTTTGAGCTATCAAGACCGAAGACCGAATCTTTGCCTTAATTTCCATACTTCAATTACAATAGAAAAACTCTTATTTTTCACGTAGTAGTCTCAAAGATTTAATAGAGTATATGCTAGTGTGAAGACCAGTCTTTTTATAGACAGCAAATGCCTTTTGAGGGTTAAATTACACAAAGGCAGATTTTTTTTTTTTAATTGTAGCACCCCAAATGAGATTTTAATTGTAATCTGGCCCAATAGTCCTTATTGCATTAATATCACTTGCTATTTGTATTTCCATTTCAAGAACCTCTTCCTGTCCATTCTGACATTGTGCTTTCATTCAAGGAGAGCATTTACTCTTTTTCATAGATCAGCCTGACTCAAGTTGTGCACAAAATAGATCTGATGCAGTGTAGTGGGAGATACTGTCTTGTAATACAAGATTGCCTCAGTATTCCTAGTCTCAGATATTTTCTGCATGGTATGGCAGACAGCTCCTTAACTTTGATCTGTATAATGCGGCCCATGTTAAAATTAGAAAGGTAAACCTTGGCCTGTTGAAAGCTGTGAAGAGAAGATCTCATTATTTTTGTTTGTTTGTTTCTTTACCTCCAGGATTCACAGAAATTATGCCCTGGCACAGCATCCCATTAGAAGAGAGCCTGCCTCACTGTGAGAAAGGAGATCTTTTTCCAATTGGGGAAATAAAACTGTTGGAAAAGCAAACCAGCCCTCCTGACTACCTGACGGAAGCAGAACTTATCACTCTGATGGAAAAACATGGCATTGGTAGGAACTTGCTTAATTTCCGTTATCCTGTAATACATCCACCAAGAGTGCAAGGAGTCTGAATTGTTCCTCTGAACTATCTCTGGTAATGACCTTTCAGTATTCATTTGAACAGGTACAGTAATAATCTTTTTTTTTTTCTGTTCAAACCACAGAGCCTGTAGCACCTCTTAGCTGGTGGATTGTTTCTTCTTTCACACTCGTTTGCCTTTCTTATCCTTGTGCCTGGTTTCTGGCCAAAGCAGTATCCTTGTGTAACACATCCTCTGTCAGAAAGAGATGATGTTGTATGGAAGAATGCGCCTCCCCGTTCTTAAGAGTGATTTCCTTTGCAGCTTGCTTCAGCGTTGCTGCCTCCAATAGTCCTTATGTATCTTATTATGCAATTTACCACAATACTACTTTTCTTTTTTAATCTGACTTGTTTCCTTTGGTGCATTTTCATAAATTTGTCCAGTCAAAACAAACATATTCTCTTGCACCACTGTATGTCTCCAGAATAAGTGATTGTGAGAATAGGTGTCGTCTTAATAGTAATTCATTGGAAGGATTGAAATAATTGCTAAATTAAATTGTTTCAGACTTTTCTCAGAATGGCAAAGGACACAAGAGTTACTAAAGAGATAAGTTATCTGCTGGAAGTTGGTTAACAGTAAAAAGGTATCTGCATTTTAAGCAGTCTCAGGAGCACTATAATTTGACATAAAACCCGAGAAGTCAGAAATGAGTAATTTGATGGAAACATTTTGTTGAGGATGGATGTATTGTCTTCTCTTGTGTGGCAGGAACTGATGCGAGTATTCCAGTCCACATTAACAACATTTGCCAGCGAAACTATGTCACAGTGGAGAGTGGTCGGAGACTAAAGCCTACAAACCTTGGCATTGTTCTGGTTCATGGTTATTACAAAATAGGTCAGTTCAATGTTCTTCCCTTTCCATGCTCTTACCTTTTCCCTTCAATATGTCAAGGGCTGTTTTCACTGCATGAGTAGCATTTCTGTCTGAAATAATGCATCTAAGAAAATATTACTAATTCCAAATATTGTAATAATTAAATCTTGTTTGTTTATTTTGATGTCAGCTTACGTATGGGCAGTTTCCTACCCCCATTTTTTGGTCTTTCATTGCTGCTTCTCTGTTGCTGTTGTCTCTGGTTAGATGCAGAATTGGTTCTTCCAACGATTCGCAGTGCTGTAGAGAAGCAACTCAACTTGATAGCTCTGGGTAAAGCGAATTATCATCAAGTCCTGGAGCACACCCTTGACATTTTCAAGAGGAAATTTCACTATTTTGTTGATTCTATTGCAGGTAATTTTTTTTTTTTTTTTGGCATGTGGAGTTCCCTACAATTACTTAATTGTTGCAAAGCTGCTAGTAGAAAATACTTGTATATTGGGTGCCCTTCAGAGGTTTAGGCTTACTGAAAAGTTGTGTCAGGACTGGAAGTTTCCAGTCGAATTAAGTTGCTTTCCAAAAGGAGATGGACTAATTCATAGCTCCAAAACTCTACTTCAAATTTATTTTGTGGCTGTGTAGTGGTTTCTCAAAAACTTCAGACTAGCTGATGTACTTACCCTTGTGTGCTTGTGCATGCTAACTGCAAAATGCTGTGTGTTTAAAAACTCTTTGTAAACAAGGAAGAGTGTTGTGGATAAAATATTTTCATTCCTACTTCTTCACAGGTCCTGCATATGATTTTGTGGAAGGTTTCCCCTTAAGAACTAGAAATCTAACATAAATGTGGTTGTCTTTTCTGCAGGTATGGATGAGCTGATGGAAGTGTCGTTTTCACCCTTAGCTGCCACAGGTAAACCTCTTTCCCGCTGTGGCAAATGCCATCGTTTCATGAAGTATATTCAGGTAAGTTCATCTTATGCTTGTAATTTAAATTTCAATTTCTGGAGGGGCATTGAGTAGAAACCCGTTTTCCATCATTGAATTTGGATATCATATGTGGTTGTCAAGAGTGCACTTCTAAAACAAAAAGCCTGATGGAGTTTTTCCATGGGGAACAAACTAGTCATAGTTGGATTTCCCTATTGACACTACAGTTTTTTCTGGAGAATTGTATTCTATTTCCAGGCCAAACCAAGTCGTCTGCACTGCTCTCACTGTGATGACACCTACAGTCTCCCACAGAATGGTACCATTAAACTCTACAAAGAATTGCGTTGCCCCCTAGATGACTTTGAGCTGGTGCTGTGGTCATCTGGATCCAGAGGAAAGAGCTACCCACTCTGTCCCTACTGCTACAACCATCCTCCCTTCCGGGACATGAAAAAAGGTAGGAATTCTGTAAACATGCAGGGATCAGCCTCACTTGAGTTGAATTAGGTGCAGTCTATACAGTATGGTTTTTAGTAGTTTTTAATCAGTGTTTCTTAATATAAAGTGCTGTTCAAATTAGATTACAGATACCTAAAATTAACATCAAACTCACTGACCAAGATTGATTAGTTAACTCATTTCTGAATACTTTTTTTGTTTTATAAAATAAGTGAGAAATTATGTGCATGCAATAAATCAATTATGTGCATGCAGAGTAGGTGACCTTCCTAACAGTGTGCGGTGAAAGCCACTCGAGATTGTGACATGTTGCAAACTGGAATATACTTGGGGTGGATGGGACTGTAGATTAAGACCAGGTCTTGGGAGTGTTTTGATACTGAGATGGCGTGTCAAAAGCCATTGAAGGATATAAGAAGGAGTAAAAGTTGCATTTAGTTTGTTAGCTGTGGGAACAAAATTTACTTAAAGTAGCGCTTTGAAGCTTTGAGTGTCAGGAGCTTTTTGGCATATTTTTATTAGGATGTTTTTATTAAAAATGTTTTGTACTAATAGTGTATACTGCAAGTATAAAATAGCAATAAGTTAGGAGCCATACATTTAATTGAAAACAACTGGATTTCATCACTTGTGTGTCTGAACTGCCTGTAATGTACAGTGACAGTATCTGGCAATTCTGAAAGCCATTACAGAAAAAATTTTGAGCAAGGGATTGTTCTGAGTCTGTGAAAATACAAGGTGCCATTTGGGTAGTGGTTCCATTCTTTAGTGATTTAGAAAACCTGTAATATACTGAACTGTCTTCGAATTCTGTGTCTCACCTCCTCCCAACTGGGTCGTGCGGGTAGCAATCCAAAGGGTTCCTTGTGCTATGGTTTTACTCTTCTTCCACCAGGAATGGGCTGTAACGAGTGCACCCACCCCACGTGCCAGCATTCCCTGAGCATGCTTGGAATCGGGCAGTGCGTGGAGTGTGAGAACGGGGTGCTGGTGCTGGACTCCACGTCGGGTCCCAAGTGGAAGATGGCCTGCAACAAATGCAACGTGATCGTGCACTTCTTCGAGAACGCCCACAAAGTCCGCGTGTCACCAGAGACCTGTGACTTGTGTGACGCGGCCCTTGTGGACGTAGATTTTAACAAAGCCAAATCTCCTCTGCCTGGCGATGAGACCCAGCATTCAGGCTGCGTGTTCTGTGATCCTGTGTTTCAGGATCTGGTGGAGCTGAAACACGCAGCCATGAGGCACCCCATGCACCGCGGGGGACAAGGAAAGAGGCAAGGCCGAGGAAGAGGGAAAGGCCGGAGGCCTGGAGGAAGGCTCAATCCAAAGAAACCCAAGGACAAAATGGCAGCTCTGGCTGCTTACTTTGTATAATGGCCGTACAACAGAAAAATAAACTTCTTATAAAAATCATTTCCCTTCAAGTTCATTTTTAAGTATTTTTTGATCTTCATTGCTTTCCTGTTCTTAGAAAAGTTTAACACTGTAGGTTGTCGTATGCCTTGATTTAATCACAAAACAATTTCTTCTGGAAGAATAACTGAGTAAGCCTTTAAGCTTTTAAATGTAATTCATTGGTGCAAGTAGAGCTCACAAACAGTAGGGAGACTCAAGAAGTCTACCTAGACTGTTACCTGTGGCTGATAGAAATGAAATTAAGTTTCCCTTTTCTGCCTTTTCTGGGGCCTTTGTTAGCAATACAAGTACCAGGAATATAAGAGCTGATTAAGATCATTATTATGCTGCTGTAGTCTTTAGGTGTGGAATGAGATTTGTTTCATTTGACTTTGAATCTTCAAAAATAATAAATGATTAGTAGCTGTCAGATTTTTAAATTACATCTGCAATAGCAAGAGCAGTACTTCAAATCTGTCACTCTGCTGCATAAAAGAATAATGCCTGGAGACATACAAAATGGAAATTATAAATGTGAAGGGGAATATCTGCCTTGAGCAGTGATTTCCAAATTATGGTCTGTGCAGCCAAGTTAGTGTCTTTTGGTCAATGGACCCTGGTTACGTGTGACCTTCTGCAGCTGGAGGTCAGATAGAATACCCGTGCTCTTCTTTTCTTCTGTGGTCGCTTAACGGATCATACCTGATCAAATATAGTTTGTGCTGTCTGTACCACAAATTGTCATTTCAGTGTTGCTAAGTTGGCAAAAGGAGGGTTTCCTCTTGTTTTTATGTGGAGCTGTATCTAACCGCTGGGTGCCACGTTACAAAATCTAATTGTACAAATATATAACAACTCTCTCCTTTCCTTCCATGTGCACATAGCTGGTCATGTCTGGTCATCTGATCCAGTACAGTTTGTGTCATCTAAACCCCCAGAATAGTTTCAGCACCCGCGGCTGGATGGGAAGATGCCATTGCAGTTGTATGTGGTACAAAGGCTGCCTCAGTGAACAGAATATACAGAGAGCAACTTGGCAACACAAAAGAAAGACAAGTCTCTGCAAAAGGTAACGTACAGCTCTGCTGTTTTATTTGGCACAGTGTGTGTGCATTTACTGAACAAGAGAACACAGACAAAACACCACAGCCCCAAGGCTGTTCGTCTGATCAAATGTTTATGCAGTTACAGCTCAAACATGAGCTATGTTTTAATAGTGTTGCTTAAAAGAGGCAGCCATAGGTCGAAGTTTCTTTCTGTAGTTTTTGTTTAGTTGCTTTCTTCTAAATATTAAATGTTTTTTTCTGGTAAAAACAAACCATCTTTGCCTCTCACATAGCCTGGAGTGAGTAGCTTTTCATGTTTTAAAGATGATCTTGCTGCAGTGTCTCAGAGCCATAGATCTTAGCATAAACTGTAACACCTTTTAGGGTGCTTGCATTGATTCAGTTTTTTTAATCGTCTCTTACCTCTGTAGCCCGCAGTGGTACACTAGAGTGGATGGATGGATAGATAATACTGAAGGGGTGATCTCACTTTTAGCTAGGGTTGCTCTCTCCTAAATCATTCAACTATTTTAAAACTTGTTCCTGGAACTGCCGGTAGGGAGTGATCACAGCAGGGATGTTGCAGGGTACAGGCTGCTGTAGTTGAGCATGGGGATGCAAAGGGCAGAGGTAGGATAAGAATCTCCTTAACTTCAATGCATTAGAAATCTCTTAGAGCCTCAGCAGTGTCTGTTGCTGAACATAGTTAATTTTGTGCTTAATGGGTCAATCTGTCGTGAATCCTAAACTTGTGCGAGGTTCAGCGGGAGTTGAGAGCACTCAGATTCTTCAGTTAACTGAGCATCCAACCACTGGATTAAAAGCCTACTTAAAACAGTGTAATAGTGGCCCTCTCTTTGTCATAGATAACTTATTTTATGGGATCCTCTGTGAAGTATCTCAGTATAAAAAATAAGCAAGTTTAGAAAGCGTTTACCATGCTTACATTTTCTTTTCAGAGATGTCTTGCAGTATTAAAGTGGGAAGTATGTCGTGTTTGCTAGTATTTCAGTAGAGTAGGGATGGAACATGAGCCAACAGCCTATTGAAGTGAGAGTATCTTGTTTTTTTTGTCTGTGATAATGTTTTGTAAGATAGCAGAGGTGTTTTGCAATGAATTATGCACGGCAAAAAAACCCCAAAAACTGGCATGGCTACAGAATGGGGATTTGTGAAGCTTTTTTTTATAGTGGGCATTAAGGAGGCAATGAAAATGTAAAGGGATTATGAGTAACAAAGAGGGGGATTGTCTCAGGGAATAAGTTTTGGTGCCTGTGCACCTACCAGCTGCAAGTACCGCCGTGTTTGACCGGTCAGGGCGTGTAGTTCTTTATAATGTGGTGTAGAACAGGTCCGTGTTTATTTTAGGACGGAAAGGTTCTGCTGGGGGACTGCTGAGCACCGGGAGAGCTCGGTGTAAAGATGTCCCTTGTGAACACGTTTCTGTTCCGATCGCTCCGTCTCTGGGCGCAGAGGGGGCGGAAAGGCGGCAGAATTTGCCCTCAGGAGGAAGCGGCCGCGTCCCCCGGGCTCTGTTCCCGCCGCCGGGAGGTGGCCCCGCCCTCCGCCCCGCCCATCCGGCCACGTGGCCACCCGGCTCCGCCCTCGCATTCCAGACATTGTTTCTGGCTCCGCCCCCTCCCCGCAGGCCCCACCCCCGCCTGGCCCCGCCCCTGCGCCTCG
>VWYH01004011.1:1123298-1168475 GCA_013399365.1 Pampusana beccarii
GCCTCGCTTAAAGGAGCCGTCACCCCGCATCCTTCCCCCCGCGCTCCCCTCCCCGGCCGGCCCCTCAGCGCCCGTCCCCGCCGGGCCTGGCCCGCTCCCGGCGAGGCGGCGGCCGGGCAGCGCGGCGCCGCCATGGCGCTGGAAGTGGAGACGTCCGCGGCTCCCCTGAGCTCTTTTCTGAAGGACTTCCCGTCTCCGCTGGGCCCCGGGGAGCCGCTGCCGTGGAGCTCCGCGGGGAGCGGCGCCCTGAGCAAGGCCGAGGTGCCGGGCGCGCTGGCCGAGCGGGCGAGGAGCCTCCTGGGCGGCAGGTGAGAGCCCGGCGGCGGGCGGGCGGGCAGGGGGCTCTCGGCGGCCCCCCTTGAGGGGCGGCCCCGCGCTGACANGCTAGGGGAGCGGGGCCGGAGGAGCGGGGCCGGAGCAGGTGCGGGCGGCGCTGCCTCCTGAGGAGACCGCCCGGCCTGGGCAGGGCCCGCGGGGCCTGGACGTGCCGGCCGCTGCCGGGCCAGGGCTGCACCAGGGAGGTCCGCTCAACCTCTCCTGGGGGATTTTTAGCTTTTTAAATTATTATTTCCCCCTTCTTAATTGTTTTTGTGAGTACTCCCCTGGAGGTAGGGCTTTCTACAGAGCGCTTCTGTCACAGGCCTCCTGCCGAGGTCTGTGCCTTTATAGTAAATGTTTGTGTGCTCTCAAAAAATATTTCTCTCCCGCTCTTGGTGCATAAGAGATTAAATTACAATCCTGCAATTAGCCTGATAGGGCGATTCTTGTGGTGAAGTGCCAATAGTTTGAATTCAAGTCCCTAAGGGCACCTGTGCGGATCCGCTTGGAAGCCTGAGGAGGGAGGGAGGGAGTCGGTGAGTTTGCAACCTGCCTTTGAGGGCTGTCAGGTGTAAGCAACAAGCCAGCTGGAAAAGAACTCAGCTCCTTTGCCACTGTTCCCAGCCCTCTGAAATTGTCCTGGTGAGCAGGATGTGCTTGCGTGGGTTTCTCAAGTTGATGTTTCTCTCAAAACTTTGAGAGTGTAGTCACAACACCATTGGAAAACACAGCTCCTCTTTCAGTGATGTTTCTGTCATCCCCTGAGTTCAGGAGAGACATCTTGCAACCTGCATCCTTATCAGTTTAAATTTCCTCATCAACACTGCTAAGAATTTGGATGTGACTTGTTTTGGCAAGTTGGTGCTTCACCAGGAGCAAGTTGCCTTGCTCTAACCTCTTGTGTCTTGATTCTCTTCTCTCTCCATGTCTGCTTCCTGACGCACTTCAGCGTTAGGGCCTGTGGGTTCTGGGTGCTACAGAGTTCCTACCATGGTCTGCCTCCTTAGGGTGTTTGTTACTGTAAGTCAAGAACAAGGATTCTGAATGGTCTAAAAAGAAAAAATCTAAGCAGAGAGCTGACTTTGTGCTGTGGTACTGGGGGTAACTAGTGAAGAAAGCGAGTTAAGGGAGACTGGTTCTGTTTAG
This sequence comes from Pampusana beccarii, assembly GCA_013399365.1. NCBI lineage: Eukaryota > Metazoa > Chordata > Aves > Columbiformes > Columbidae > Pampusana > Pampusana beccarii. The sequence continues at coordinate 1,124,763 of VWYH01004011.1, forward strand.
GTCTGTGTTGAATGTTACCTGGTTACTAGAGGAATTTGATAAAGACACAGAAGTTTTGAATTACTTGTCTCGCTAGTTACTGTCTGGTGACTTTATGAACACTTAATAGATTTTGTTGTTGTTGTTGTCAAAAGTGTATAGGTGATTTTTATGTACTTAAATTGCCTTCAAAATCAAGTTACTTCTGTGCTTTGTATTACATAGATGCTCTTGGACATAACATCATTCAGTTAAATGGTATGCCTATAACTAAAGATGAGAAATGCGTACCAAAACCCCCCTAGGTTTTAGGTTGTAGTTGAAAAAGACGCAGATGATCATTGCATTACTTAGTTGTGCTTTGACTGAATTGCTCTTGAACAAAACACAGCTGCTGCATTCCTAAAAGATTGTAAATGCATCGCGTGCACTGAATCTTTGAACTCTTTGGAGCAAGAGTGGTTCTGCGTGAGTGCTTTAAACAACAGAGTAACGCCAGCCTGGAACAAAACCAAAATCATATGGCAACCCATCTGACACGTGGGCCAGAATGATGTTTTCTAAAGTTGTTTTGGAGATTAAAGTATGAAGCTGTAGGGATTTGGGAGAGGTTCTTCAAACTGTAGTGATCTTTAAAACGGTGTTTTTCTGAGTAACAAATCTGCTAACATTCTGTTGTTCTCTAGTGGGCGGATGAACAAGTGGAAGCAGGAGTGCTGGTTCTGCAATGCTTTCATTTCACCTGTCACTTCTGGTGTTTACACAGAAAGGAGCCTCCCCTGTCAGAAGCTGCATTTTTCACATACCTGCCCTGCAGCCAGTTCTGATTAGACAGCCCGCTTTGTGGAGCTTCCTGAGGCCTGAGCTGGCAAAAATAAATACAAAGGAAGGGAAAGATAGCTAAAGAAAGCAAAGCAGAATAAAAGTGCAGCAATCAACTTATTTATGGTTCTTTTCACAAAATGTACTTGGAAAACAGAAATACATAAGGAAAGTGTTTTTATGAATTCTTATGGCTGCCTGCAGGCAAACCAGTGAAGCAACCCTGGGCATGGGGTTGTGTGCTCGGGCATAGTGCAGCATACCTGAAGTGCCCAATGTTAGGGATCCCAGCAGACTTACAGCTCAGTCTTGGACACCTATGATGAACAGAAACTTCATTTTGCAGTTGCAAAAAGGCTGCAGTTTCCTGTTGGATAGGCTGAGCTCTTGCATGTGGAGGAGAAGACTGGTAGAGCCTAAAGCCAAGACAAGAATGTAGTATTTTGAAAATGCAGGCCCTCTTCTCATGGTCCATGTAACTAAGGACCAAAACTAGAGTCTCGGTGTGAGAAAGCGCCAGTTATGCTTTCTTTCCCGCATTCGCTACTGCAGATCAACTCAAAGTGCAGTTTTGATGGTTAAACTTTTCAACTGATCTGAATCCCCCATGTCCTTGATGAAATAGATGAGGGAATGTAAGGAAATAGGAGAAAGAAAGAAAAATGCTGAAGGTTTTAAGAATAGGAAAAGTAAAGGAGTGAATGACACAAGATGTTTAAATGTTTGTGTAAAAGTTGTTGAAGATGCAGAAGCAGTGCCCCATTAGGAAGCAAGTTCGCGAGAGGTCCCTGTAGCTTAGATCCTGTGATCTGCTGTTGCAGGCTGTCAAGGTAGCATCCCCAACACACAGGTGGCAGCTCAGTGGAAAATATGCGGATTGAAATATGGCAGTGTCGGTATAACCAGGTTTAACACTATGAACGTGTTATTTGGATGTACCTTGCTGACTTCTGGCATTGATGCTCGTTCTGCATTTCGTCAGTTTGAGACTCCTCTAACACTCCGGCATCGCAGAACGTATTTTACGTGATGATTGGTAATGATGAAGGATTTCTCTACAGATCAAAGTGTTATTGGGAATCGAGTGGCACGCAGTTCTGCTTCTCATTTCTGTGTTGTGAGGTACTTAATCCACACCCACACAGATGTGTGTGTCATGCCTTGAGGGGCACAAGCCAACAAAGGTCCAGCAATATTCTTGGCTCATGAGACAACATATGTTTAGCTTGTCCTTCCAGTTGCTCAGAGGCATAAACCTTTGTGTCTTTGCAAGGAGAAACATTCTTTGTCCACCACCAATCAGCATTGCTGTTGGGAAGAGAATGGGGTAAGGAATAACATTTGTTAGGTCCAACAAGGAGTTTCTGAAGGCTATTGCTTCTCTAAGGCTCCACACTTCTCTTACACGGAAGCAGTTGGATACCTCAGGCTAATGCCCTTGAATGTCTAAAATGAACTATTTTGACAGTCTGCAAATGCAGCTAGCATAGGCAAACACTGGCTAAGATGGCCAGCCACTTTTGCTTCCTGGCAGGACTTGCACTTAAATTCTTAATCCGGGGAAGTTTTGCAGATGTTTCTACTTTGAATAATTCATTGAAATCAGTGGAACTGCCTGCCTTGTATAGAGCTAAATACGTACATGAAATTGTGAAGAATTGGGGCAGGCTTAAGTAATCGTGCTTTGCAGAATTTTAATTAAAATACGCTTTTGGGTAAGAGCTTATGTGTTCCAACGATCTGTGTAAATGGGTCAATGTGAACAAAGAGTCTATTAGTTACTTCCAGAGCTTTAGAAATTACCCTGAGATTTTACTAACTTGTACTATAACAGAACATGAGATGAGATCAGACCCCCAAATACAGAAGTTTTTCCTTTCCTAGGAGCTAAAACTTGTGTGACCATCCTGTGACATAGCCAGAGAACAATGTGAAATTCCGGCAGCCTTCCTGTTTGAAGAGGCTTTACAACAATAACAGTTGTGAGACTTGGGCTTCCTGTTGCGCCCCCTCCCAAACGATTCACTGTGGTTCAGTTGCTTCAGCATCCTGTTTTGTGTCTGTTTTACACTGTAATGCTTGCAGCCAAGCCGTGGCCCTGGCAGCTTTATTTTCAGCATTTCCCTGCTTTTAGAATAGTTAATTCAGCAGTTCTGATATTTTGATGTTTTTATGTGATGTAAGCATGAAGAGGGGAAAAAAAATTCTTATCTTGCCTTTGGTTTACCCATCCTCTTCTTAAAATGCCCTTTAGTTCCTTCCTGTGTGAAACCTACTAATACCCTGACTACCATGACCTCTCCTTTTAATAAATCCCATAGAACTTACTCCCTTATTCCTAGTTTGTACCATTTAGTATATGTTATTGTAATGCACTGGTACTTCTCATTGCTAGGAACATGCTTACAGCATCAGTGATCCATCAGTGAATTTGGAAGCAAACTTTCTAGTTTTCATGGGCCCAGTTGTGCTTGGTAGCAAAGCAAGCGTCGGATTAGCAGCAACACTTTACTCCTTCAGGAACACCAGTGTTCCCACCGGTTTATGATTAATAAGCATGGAATTAGAAGCATTGATAAAGTTAGTGCACAAGAGGAATGTGGCACTTCTGCTGTTTACTAGTTAATTTAGCAAATGGTTAACAAACTGACTCTGGTAATTTTTGGTGGTGGCCAAAACTGGTCTGTTTTGTGTTGTGTGTGGTTTGTCCACTGCTGCTTCTGGAGCTGATGGGAGGACGATGTGCAGCTTGAGGGAAATGATGTGCAGCTCACACTGTACGTGTGTCTGGATAATAAAGGGTTTTGTAGTTCTGACCTGCCTCCGACAGTATTTAGAGGCTGGACAAAGTACTAGTTTTGTGACCAGTAAATTGCTTTTCAGAAGGTATTTCTTAGTTTAAAACTCCCAGGGAGTTTCCCCTGTTAAAAGATACTCTCAGTAGTAATTTTGGGAAATAATCACTTTGCCTTTGAAAAGAAATGTACGTATAGGGACACCTGCAATACAAGAGAAAAAAAAACTTGATGAAATGCTGAAAAAAAAAGATCAAATATATAGTGATGAGAAAACTCTTAGAGCTGGTGTGCTGGTGTTTATATCAGTTTCTTTGGTTCTGCTTGGAAAACTAAAATTCTCTTTCCCTAGAACTTGCATATATTGCTCTCATACTCTGTGTGAAACACCCTTTCTGTTGCTGTTTGAATTTGGCATCAAGATAAGAAATACTCAATTTTGAAACAACAGGTTTAGGGCTTAATTGGAAAGTGGCTTTTGTGGAATTAAGCCTCTCCCGTTCTGCTGTGTGGTTTTTCTTCCTGCTGAGAATGAAATGGAAGTAGCAGGTGACTGCATTGTAAATTTTCTGTAAAAATTGTTTGCTGGTGGCTGAAGGGCCTCAACAGATGGATTCTGGATCTGAAGCTGCTGCTTCTGATAGTTTCAGAAGAAAATCTGGAAAAAGCTGCTTCAGGTAAAGATGGAAAGATGAAAGATTGAAATTCTGTGTGTGGCATTGTTGATATATCGATTTTGATTCCATCTTGTTCATCTGCTTGTACAGATCTGATGTCATTAACCAAAGAAACAACTTCTATGCATTGTAGGATGTCAGATGTTCTCAACGGGTATATAATTTGTACTTTTTTGGTCGCCATCACCCTGGGAACTCTGGGTGCTGCTGTAATACTAATGCTCAGAGCCATTTGAGTGGAAACATCCTGTAGTTGATTATAAGAATAAAAAGGGGAGAGGGAAAGAAAAGTAACAGTCTGGGGAGAAAATACTGAATACAAGCAGCTTTTGTTTATGAGGAAACTTGTGACCTGCTATCATTTTGGCAGTACGAGAGGATCTTTCACTTGCTAGAGAACTGCTGGCATTTGCAGATCTGCACTAAACCCACTTTGCTGATACAGCTCTAACGTGCTAGAAACACACACTGAGTCCACAAACTTTGCTTTATTGGCAAAGCTGCACTGGGTGTGATCTGGTGTTACAGAGCCTGGGTAGCAAATAAATGCAGAAATATGTCTTCCCTCTTGATATAAGTGAGCTGCAGCTGACTTAGCTAGAAGCTTTTGCTAGTACATATAGCACCTCTTTGTTTCCCAGCATATATATGTGTGTGTGTGTGTATATGTATGTGCACTCTGAAAAGAAAAGAGGATTGTACAGTGGTGCTCTGGCCTGCAACTGCTGCCTTGTTGCCGTGACTTTAGTAATAATATTTAGAAAGAACATCACGTAACCTTTTTGATTTTAAAGGTGACGAGTGATCAACAATTTGGCCAATGTAGTTAGTAAATACTCTTCATACAAACAGATTTCCTGACAGTACTATGGGAGAATGTGTGTGTTTGGGTTGGGGGGACGTGGATTATTTTCCTTAAAAAAAAAAAAAAAGGTAAATAAAAATTCAGAAGGCTTTGCATGAACGCTGGGTGTTTGGTATGTCCCAGTGAGGCTTTGTACCGCTCTCCACCAGGTCACACTGCGCTGGCGCCTCTCTGCTCAGGCTGCTCAAGAGCGGCTGTTCCAAGTCTGCCATCTGCTGCACTGCTCTGCTTTCTCGGAGCTGCTGTGGGCACGGAGCACAACAGAAAGTCTGTCATCTGTTTTCAAGCCTTTGGAAAAAAGGGTGGTCATAGTTGAGGCTCTGGATGAGATGTCGTGGCCTGACCTCTGATCCAGATGCTTCCTCCTTGCCCACAAAGCTGTTTAATTCTGAATATACCCTCTCAGATTTGAAGGAAAGAAGAGGTGGGGGCATCTTTGAACTGGTGACTTAGTTTGCAACGCTCACTGCAAGTGTACTGGGGATTTAATGCCTCAAATAAAACTAAATATGAAATGATCTTGCTAGTGTTTCTGCTCCCTAAAGAAACTTGTATCTATTCTCTTTTCTTTTTGAAAGCTGATACTTTAGGAGTCAGTAACAGTCTTGTGATTGATCTGACGTGTATACACTGTGGCTGTGATGGCATGCCCGCTGGGCTTTTAAAATGAGATAAAATAGAGAACTGAATTGTATTGCAGAAGAGAAACAAGGTGAACAAGAAGATAAGTAAGTTCTGTTCTGTAACCTACGCTAAATCTGAAGTACGAAAAATATCGTAATTGCTTTCTATGCCTGTGTGTAGCTTTATTTTGGCCCACGGGTATGTATATCAACAGAAGCTTTGCATAGCTCCTTTTAACAATATTGAAGGAGAAGGATGGAAAATACATTTAAATGTGTTCTTTATTAGCACAGGTATTGCTTTGCTCTTGAAGTTACCACTTTTATCTATACACAAGTTTTTAAAATGAGGCTTGTATTTTCCCATGAAGTGTCTGGAGGATATGAACTCCATGCTCCAGCCACTGGTGATCTGACTTTGGCTGGTGGTGAAGCTGCAATGTCTCATCTGCACTGTAACAACGCACATTCATTCCTTTTAAATGTTTTTATTGTGGTCAAAACACACCGTTTTTGTTAGCAAAGAAATAGTCTGTAGCAAATAAATGTTAAGTCTGTTTACTACCCATCTGTGTATGCTGAGGCTAGATAATTAGTGTTGCGTGTGTCACAGAAATGGGGCTGACACGGTTCTTCTAAGACTCTCTTAAGAGAACGTAACATCCTTTTCAGGAAACACCCCGCCACCTTCCCTCTTCTTCCTAACATGGTTGTTTTCCTACTTAGGAAACAACTACAGTATTTCTTCTGATGCATGAAGATTGAATTATGTTTGGTTCAGCCTGTCAGCAGGGTGTCTTGGGCTTCTTTGAAGGGAAGATTTTAACAATAAGTGACATTCTTCGCGTACAGAAAACGTTTGAAATCTGTTAGGGTAACTGCAGTGGGCTTCTACTTTTACACTGGTTGCCATAGGTACTGTGCCTGCTTCCAGATACTTTCTAGCCAAGGGAGACCTTTTAGCTCTCAACTAAAGAAGCAGTTCTTACTCATTAACTGTATATTTTGTTAACTCATGAAGCCTCTGATCTAGAAGATGAAATTAGAACCAGTAAACATCTAAACTGAATGGAAGATGCCATTGCTTTGGACATCCATTTACCCGAGCTTGAGTGAAAAACCAGGCTTACCAATATGGTAGTAATAGTATTAAGAGTTTGTAAAGTAATCGACAGAATGTTCTGTTTGGAACTGAGGTTGAACTAAATAGGTAGGGTCATTTTTTAGGCTTTTATTTTGTCTTTTGTCAACCTGACAGAATTAACTGCTCAGTGTTGTTGTTGCTGGCTGCATAACAAATAAAATCCCAATAAGCAACCGTTTTCTTTGTATAGATTTGCAAAACTGTGGAGAGGGAGGAAACGCACAGGAAGCAAAGCTGAATGAAGCAGATCAGTACTGAGGAATGTCTGAATTTCCTCGTCAGGAACTGGGTGGCAACTGGAAAAAGTTGAAGGATGTGACGTAATAACTCGTAAACCTTTTCTTTGTTACAGACATCCTGTAAGCAGAGGTTTATACAAGACCTGTGAGTTATAGCACTTAGTATATTGCCTTTTGTTTGAGCTTCTTTTTGCGGACCCATTTCAGCAAGTCAGAGCTCTAGAAAGCAGAAATCTGCCAAGTTCATAATCAAAGCATTAAGCCCTCTTCTGATGGCGAGCTGGAAACCCAGGCTAGGTTTGAATTTTTCTTCCAGCATTGCAGAGAAATCCTGAAGGTGACTGAAGCTGTGGCTCTCGCTGTGTATTTAAATGTGTAGTAGTTTCACTTACTATTTTTTGTCTCTGTTTGTGGAGCTGAAACCTGCTTTAACTAAAGCTTCTGACTTTCAGCAGCATCAGCTACACATCTGGCATTGTTTATGTGGCTTGTGTTTTCTTATTCCTTTCTCTGTCACCTATACAAACACAAACAGGAAGCAGGACTGGGGGGAGCTGTCGTGTCTGTTTCAGATTTCTTTCTTGCCTGACCTTTTAAAAGGTTGTCTGTTAGTGTCAGAGTGATTTTAAGCAGGCATTGTTCCTTTTAACTTGGGTAGGAAAGGAACCAACTCCCCTAAACATATTAGCCTCAAAAAGAAATAAAAAGCCAACTTCTGGCTGCCCTTGATGCAGTAGGACTGCAGCTAGCACTGAAAGGGCTGCAGACACACTGCCGTCTATTTGAAGTACCGAAGTGACTCATTAAAGGAGCCCATCACCACCACAGAATACGTAGCATAAAACACGCTTCTGTTCGCAGCCTGCTGACTAACACAATGCTTGCTGTTTGCTGCCGCAGGAGGTACTCGGACATGGCTGGGAGGGTATGACAAGGCCTCTCTTTCAGAAACACAATGGCAAATGCATTTCAGCTTGTTGTCACCAGGACCTAAAACCTCACGGTCTTCCACTCCCCACTCTTCTGTACCCACAAAACCAGTCGTCTCTGCTGAACCTCTGCAGAGACCAGTTGCTTCCACCATTTCTTACTCTGTAGCCAGCCAGTTTTATGCAAGACTTTCTAAATGTTTCCTGGCAAAACAAATCTTGTCCTTGACTTGCTGCAGGTGCCTTAATGTGTTATTTGCTTTGCTTGGATACTTTGTGGGTATCAAACACTCAATAAACAATGGATAAAATGCTTTTTATAGATGTCCACGCTTATTCTTCATTGTGCTCATAGAAAATGTCTGGAATGTGTGTTATTTACAGTAATTGTTAGTACCTGCTGTGGAAATATAGTGACTATCAAAGAGTTATTTTCTAGGATGCCCATTTTAAATTTGGATGGGGCTTATTTGTTTAGAGATTCAAAAGCAGTATAGCAAGCATGTGCTTCCTGTAAAGCATGGAACTTGCATAAAGTGTTGAGTAAAAAGGAGAGGGTGTGTAGATCATGTAGCGTTATTGTCTTCTAGATGCTTACCTAAAAAGTTCAGTTGAATCACAAGTCTTGGAGTCCTCTCTTAGCCTACTGCCCCATGCCAGCTCTTTGCACCTTCTTCCTGGGCAATTTCTTTGGGCAACTTCAGTCAGGAGAAACTGGGTGTTAAAGGGCTGTAGGTTAGTACTGAGCATGACTTTTTTGTGCAGGGAAACTGGAGTCCTCAGTAACCTTTTTGAGATTTGTGTGTGTCACACTGCAGAGATCCTGATACTATCTGTGGTGGTGAGACAGTTGACTGCAAGCAAGAAATGTTGTGTAGTGAGTAGAAACAATGTTTACATTCGGAAGGTAGAATTGAAGGTAGCAGTTCCCATCAGAGAGCTCAAGAGAAGGAGGTACCATCTGCGACTGGAGTGTGAGCCATCAGTTTGAAAACATGATTCATACGCCTCTTCCTCTTTGCGTTTTTGAGAAAGCGGTTGTCTAACTGAAGATCTTACTAAAGATTTGTATGAATAAATATTGAACATATGGTTTCTTCTACTGATTTACTAATGAAGCTGAAATTATTGTGTTTAATGCTTTCTAATTCTGAGGTCACCAGCCATAAACAGTGAGGTTGTAGCTCAATTTCAACTAATGCAGTCTATTTTGCTTTCCCTTCCTTTTCTTACCAGCAGAGGTGTTTCACCACTTCTTGAAGCATCGTTGATCCATGCTGCAGTTGATGAAGTTCTCCAAACAGACTTGACTGAATTTAAGCAGCAAAGTATAGAAACAGAGGGAGAAGGAGATGAGGAAAGGTTCACCTGTAAGTATACTTTTTTCTTTCTGTGGTTTTCCCAGAGGCTGTCTGTTAGAATATTCAGTGTTTTGAAATGTTTCCCAGAATATTTGGTTAGGCTGTCTGGCAGTCAGCAGCGCTCAGAACTTTATTTGCTCCTGCTGGGTATCTGTGGGATGACAGGTAGCTGTGCTGGTTTTGCAGGCAAGATGGAAACGTGGTGTCTGGAGCCCCAGACTGATCGCGTGGGTTGGTGTTCTGGAAAGGGAGGAGAGTTTCTCTTCCCAAAAATTATTAATGACTGTGTCCACTGTGCTTCCTGAATTGAACTACTTAAGAACTCTTCCTCATTTGATAATTTCACTTACATTGAACTGGTTCAGTTCGTATCTTAAGTTGATAACCTTTTATATTTTCAAAGTGCCCTTTTCTCTTTGGTAGACTGACCTTAGCTAGTTACTATGTTTTGACATTGACATCATCACAATTGCTGTCGTGCAACTATGCTGACACCTCGAATTCATCCATATAATCCATCTTGCTTATGTCTGTTCTTGAGAAACAGATTTCGGGACCTGTGGGCCCTCCACAACCTGAATATCTTGAAACTCCAGATCTTTCTCTTGTCAAGTTTCTCAGTCATCTCTGTCTTTATTGACTATTTCTTCTCTTCCCATCCTCCCCCATAAAGGTGGGATGCTGGAGGATGAGGAACCCGATACATGTGTGTTCTGCTTGAAGCCTGCGTGTTCCCTTATCTGAGTGAATCTGAGAGAGCAGATCCTGGTGACTGAGTACCGGGTTTGAGTTCCGTGTAACAGATGGTCCTGTTGCATTTACATGCTGAAGTGTTTCACGTTAGACTTCACCAAACCTTCAATCCCAGTGCCAAGAATTTAAATGGAGCAGGATGCAGGCAGTTGAAGATAAAAATGGAGTAGAGGTGTCTTAGGCAAACCAGTCTATCCTGTAAGGGGAAATGCTCACCTTTCCCTTTCGCTGGGATGACTTGGAAGGCTGTTCACTGTGCCCCAGAGGATGCATCTCCAAGCAGAGCTCTGGGAATGGCCAAGATGTGACACTTTTCCTGAAGCCTATTTCAGTATTCGTCTACAAGTCTGAAATGGTCAACACAATTAAGTCGTCTTGCCCCCTGAATCTTTCACCCCTTGCCTTAATGTTTGTAGCCCTTGTATGTCTGGATAGATGTAGCAAGTTTCCAGCGTTTTGCTTGGGAAGAGTTGGCTTCATATCAGCTTGGCCAGGGTCTGAACAACAGGCCCCGGCTCTCCTCCTCCGGCGCAGGAGAAACGGTTCTGCGGTGGCTGTTCAGGGCAGCGGCCCCTGGGACATAAGCAAACTGGCCAGATCGCACCCTCTGCCTCCCCGAACAGAGCTACAGGTGGGCCCGGCCACACTGGGATGGAGCCTCCCAGCACCTGCATCCAGAACAGATTGTGAGGACATTCCGCAGAGGCCTTCAGAGGTTCTCCAGGGTGTCTCTTCCAGTCGTTTGTTCTTGTGTCACCATTGTCATTTAGATCAAGTAGCTATTCACTGTTTCCCTGTCTAATATTATGGAAATCTGCTTACTATTCCAGTACTTGCATTGCCTCATCTCAGCAGGGAATATCTCCTTTAAAGGCATGAATTTCTCTGCACGTTTGGACTGTATTTGTTTTCTCTATTTTGTAATTGCTGTTACATGGACTCTCTCTGCATTGCAATAATAATTCTCTGGCAAAAAAAGGCATTATTGGAATCATAGAATATCCTGAGTTGGAGGGGACACATGAATGAAAGAGGAAATTATTATATAAAAGCAAGGTATGTATGTGTGCCTATATGAGTACCACTGTTTGATGTGGTAAACTGCAGAAGAATTTCTGGTGTTAAGGTTCTGAGCCGTATGTCAGATTTCACTGTTTAAATATTAAGCTCCTGATGTGTGTCTGAGTCTTCTGGTCAGTAACAGTCAAGAGAGTCATGAATATGTAAACTAATACCTGTAAACAAGGCTAAGATGCTGTCCTATTTCATTATATTTGTATATGGGATGACTTAATATTTGAAAGTCTTAAAATCTTGCCCATTCACACCTGCATATTAAGCAAAGCAAAAGTCATTTTGGCTAATATGTAGTGACTGTTAATCAAAGATCTATGTTTAAATCTGAGATTTCAGTTCTCCGGGCCCACAGGTGCATCTGAAGCTGGCCGTCCAGTGTTGCTGAGGAAAATAAATGCTTGACAACCAGGAGTTATAAAAAGGAATTCTGAGGAGGCTTTAATGCTAACAGTGTCAGCAGGAGTCAGGATAAAATCGAAGTAGGATAGTTCATGCATTGCAGTTTTATAGGAAACATGTTAGTGGCCAGCAAATTATTTTTGCTATATGGATGATCTTTTCAATGCTTTTTGAAGTTAGCTTATTTAGCATGGAGGCAGGATTCTTACTCAAATAACCAAACTTTCAATTATTACCTATTCTGAGAGAGACTGCGTTGCAAAGCTAGACACAATGTCAAACCAAACCATTCAGTCTGATGAACAATAAGTTTGGATTAATTGATCTTTGGGACCTATCCAAAAACAGGATTTGAGTGTCTGGCCAGAGCTTTTCACGCTATGCTCAATGGGTGTTTACAGTTCTGCTCTGTAATGACAAAGCAGGAAAGTGAGGGAAGTGTTCTTCTGTCCCTCCAGCTCCTACAACCATGTGTATTTAAAAAGATAAAGACTACAGCTTGAAATTCTGATCTGTTCAGCTCAACTATGAGTTGAGCTGTTGACCTCAGCCAAACATTCTCAGACTTTCTTGTTATTTCACTGTAAGTGGTTCAGTGGGACATAACCTGACCCAAAGCAAGGCTACTGCTTTTTCAGCCCTTCAGACAGCAGCAGTGTCTTATCTATTTATTTAACCTTCTTTGGTAGGGATGCACTCCTACCACTGCATTTTGTGTGTTTTACTTACGTAATAATAACATTTCTGTCTAATATTCCAGACAGATTTTGGGGGGTTTTGTTATGGTTTTTTTGTAATGTGATCACCTACTTGATAAGCCTCTGTTTTGAAAGGGAACTAGTAAGTAAAGAAGCTGCCCTTATCCTTAATGTCATACTGTTTTACATTGCAGCTTTCTCTCCACATTATTCTCAGGAGCTTATTTTAATTCTTGTAGAACCTGTGAAGGCAGAATGCTGAATGTGTGTATGTAGCTCTGAAGAAAGAAACTTGAAGGAAGGGTAAGCCAAAAGATGGGCTAAGACAAAGCTTATTGTTTTGTTTTTGTGCTGTCAGTGCTAGATGGAGAGTCATTGCAGCGCTACTTCTTTAACAAGCTTCGGGATGTCTGCTTTGAGTGGCAGAAGCAGTTGCCACCGCTGAGACCAGTGAAGCGGTTCCTGCTCGTTTCCATCCACGCCATCCGTAACACTCGTCGGAAAATGGAGGACCGGCATGTTCTGCTCCCAGAGTTCAATCAGCTGTTTGGATTATCTGTAAGTCTGGACAAAATCGGGGAGGCCAGTTTGTTAACATTTCAGCATTCCTATGAACACGTTGACCTAGTGATGGATGATCAGTGAAATTGTAAGAATTTGTTGCCTCAAGTTATCTATCATTTCTGTGCTGGAGCAAGGACGTACTGGCTCAGATTGCTCAGGGCTAACTACTGCTCTGATAAAGAAGGATCTTGTGATCCTGGGTTTCATGTCATATGTTATATAGGGAGACGGATGTTGCTGGAGTTATAATGTTCTTGTGACTGAGGTAACTGATATATTAAGAAAATAAGGAAGGAGAACAGCAGTTGAACAAGGGCAAGTGCCAATTAATGAAGCGGCAGTGGGACTACATAACTCGCTGTCTGCTGTTTCAATTCCAGTTTATTTTCAAGGATACTAAATGGCTAACAGCAAACAAAGAAAAGCAATTCTCTTGCAAAGCATCCCTTTCATCCATTTTGCAGACAGGTAAACTGACTTACCTGTGCAACATCATGTAGAAGAAAGCCCAGAATAAAGAATCTTTGCTTTCTGGTACCAGTCGCTGGGTGATTTTGGTTTTGAACATGGATGTGTCTTTCTCTCTCTCCCTTCCCACAAAAGGATGATGTTGATCGCGCTTACTTTGCGGTATTTGATGGCCATGGTGGAGTGGATGCTGCCAATTATTCAGCAACCCACTTACACGTAAACGTTGGGCTACATGAAGACATTGTTAAGAATCCAGCTGAGGCCTTGAAATGCTCTTTCCAGAAGACAGATGAGATGTTTCTTTTCAAAGCCAAAAGAGAGGTGAGTGGGTACAAATTAATTCCATGCTATTTAAATAACACTGAGAACTGTTGGACAACATTGCATTATCCAGAAAATTCTAGCAGGACAGTTTCTTTGAATCACTGGCTTATTTATGAAATAATGCTAGATGTAAAGGTGTTCTTTGATCAATATTTTTTTTTTGGTGAGGAAAAACAAGATGACAGTACTTACAAGTTCAAGATGAGTGACTGAGAAGAAGTGTTAAGTGATTTAAATGATGCTGACACAACAATTATTTGAGAGAACACTCTGCTGCCTCTTTGCCTAAATTAGGCAGCCTCTAGATGTTCTGTTGTCCTACCTCTTACCTAGAAAAGATGTTTCTCTCTTCCTGATAATACGGTCATGATGTTCCTCTTTCTTGTTCCACCATTCATGTCACAGGTGGTTGTAAGATGAAAAATGTATTCTGTCTAATCTATTTAAATCAGACTCTTCAGTTCATTAAGCTTAAGCTTATTGATCAGCTTTGAATCAAGTTGGTATGATGAGCATTCTTTCTTCAAGTCTTACATAATGGGAGGATGGTTTATTATACAGTTTAATGGTAACTTATTATAGCAGTAACAGAATACAGAAATAGTCATTGTTAATATCTTCATTTCCGTCAATGAGGTACAAAAGAGGGACCAGCATCGTCATGAGGTCTGACTCTCACTAATCTTTACAAGAAATCTAGGCCAGTCAGGTTCCTGCCTTTGACATCTTCTTTTAAATAACCGAGGATAAGGCAATGTACACAACACAAGGTGTCTGTAGTTGCTAGTGGTAGAGTGGAGAATACGAAAGGTTTGGGGAGACCTGTGTTTGTTTGTGAAATGTTCATACTACTGAAATTCAGATCCTCTTTCTTTTTTATCTCTATTTTTCAAAACACAGAGACACATCTTAGACTCCAAGATCAATTGCAGAATTAATAGCAGAGAAGGAAGAACATAAGAGAGGCAACATTAGCCCTCCACATGTTAGAATGTGTAAATACTTTATTTCAAGTCTCTCTAATCATGCACCTTTTTTCAGGTACTTGAACTGTGATTGGCAGGTCTACTCTGCTGCATTTAAGTGTGATTAAACCTAGGTTTACAATATTGCCATGTAACCTAGTAGGGCTTGTTGAATATTCACCTAACATACCTGTTTTGTTCTGTAGAAGCTGCGGAGTGGTACAACAGGTGTAACTGCATTGATTGTAGGGAACAAGCTACATATAGCATGGCTAGGGGACTCGCAGATAATGCTTGTGCAGCAAGGAAAAGCTGTGACATTAATGGAACCTCACAAACCAGAAAGAGAAGTAAGTCTGACTTGTTTTTTCATCTTGTGCGTGCTGTAAGAATCTCTCTTGAAACCTTTTGGAATCAAGTCTTCTTAAGTGTTTGGTGCTTTACACAATTACATCCATTGTATGGTAGGATTCGGAGAATTAACAGTCTCTCTTCCATCTGCTTCCGTATCTTGAAAAGGTTCTCCCTCCAACTGTGCCCCCTTGAAAGTACTGGTGGTCCTGGCAGTCCTGACTTCAGTCCTTGCCCAGACTATCTTTTCAAAATTTGTAGTAATTAAAGGCTTTCACAGGACTTTTTGTGTGTGTGAATTTAAAACTGCCTGCTATAAGTTAATTTATTAATTTGAGATTACTGTCATTCAAAAGCTAATGGTGATCTAGTATCCTAACTGGCTTAAAGTGTGTGGCATTTTCTATATATTTTAAATAGTCAGGTATTTTATTATTTTATTTATATTCTACTGTTTTGCAGGATGAGAGAGCGCGTATTGAGACTCTGGGTGGTTGTGTAACCTACATGGACTGCTGGCGGGTTAATGGTACCTTGGCTGTTTCCAGAGCAATTGGTAAGATAAACCGTTAGAATTAGTATAGTTCAGATTAAATTTGATTTAAAACACACCACCTGGGATTGTAGGTTTACTCTAAATCACATTTTGCTCAGCATCAATCAAATATTAAACCACTCTTACTGTCTTTGCCATTAGGCTAGCTTACAGCTAGATAACTTGTATAGCTTGCAGCTACATAATCTTACTGGTTTTAACATAAGCATAGAATATTGTTTTATTTTACATACTAGCCATGACAGTCCTAATTATTTTACACTTCTAAGTCTTCTACTTCTTGTATATGTCTTTGGTACTGTGGTGTCCTACAGTAGCTTAACAAATGTAGAGTATTAAATTTGTAATAAGTGGAGGAAGTAATAAATTTTCATTTAGCCTTTATGTGGTTTTATTATGGGGTTTTTTGTCCACTTTAACATTAATATATCTTTCTCCTGACTGTGGTTCTTAAGTCAAATTGCTGCATCCTCTTTCAAGTCACACATATCCAGCAAATTAGGGCATTTTAATTGTAGTATTCCAGAATGTTATTAAATGAGCTTACTTTACTACTGGCCAATTAGGGCAAAAAAAGAAAAGATCTTGGGCAAGCACAGTAGATAACTGTAATGCGAGAGTGGAAGCAAATTAGTATAAATGTGTAAATACTATTTGGATCAATAGCAACCCATATTTAACAAGTATGTCCATATGAAACTGATTAACTAAACACAATGAGCAGATTTTTCTGGCATTGTACTGTACATTTTCATAGCATTCTGAAGGCTGTACAAGAGGCACACTTGCAAAACGAAGGCCTGACTATCTCCTTGAACAAATGCATTTCAGAGAGAAAAGAAAAAAACTTCAAAAGAGTTTCCTTAGTTTCCCTGAAAAATTAGGAAAACGTGAATTAGAGTAACTCCTTAGGAACTCACTGGATTTAGGTGGGTTTCAAGTGTTCTTGAAGAAACAAAGGCCTTCCATGTTTATTCCGTAGCTTTTCACTCCTCTTGTCCTGCATCAGGTACCTCAGGAATATGGCCTAGCTGTCCTCGAGGATGCCAAAAGCAAGTGGTGGGTGAAGTAACTGTTTACATGTGAAGTAATAAAGCCTTTGTTTTGATTGTTTGTCTTAGGAGACATATGTCAGAAACCCTACATCTCTGGTGATGCAGATGGAGATTCATTTGAGCTGACTGGTTCTGAAGATTACTTGCTCCTAGCCTGCGATGGATTCTTTGACGCGATCAAGCCATATGAGGTTGTAGACTTGGTCCTAGATCACTTAATGCAAACCAAAGGAGTGGGTCTCAAAGCAGCAGAAAGACTGGTGGCTGCTGCGAAGGAAAACGGATCCAGTGATAACATCACTGTTCTAGTGGTGTTCTTGAGGGATCCTCGGGACATCTTGGCAGACTGTCTCAGAGACCCTAAGAGCCTTGGGGCCGGTGAGGATGCTCGGAGCTCACCCTTTAATTTCCTCAGCTGTGAGGCAGCAGCCACACAGTGACAAAATCTGCCTAGTCCCGAACGTTCAAGTAAGTTCACATAAGGAACCGTTTTCCACTGAAGAAGCCTCTAATACAATAGGCAAAACATATTAGGAAAAAAATGACAAGTGGACATACTGTTAACAGAAAGGCAAGACTCCTTTTACTGAGTTCCTATTTGTCTTTTCCTTCCATCCCCCTGCCTTGAAAAAACACTGAGCAGATGTTGGGATTTGTACAGCAATTTCGTCTCCGGGAGCGGATTTCTAAAGTGTGTCCTGGGGCTGCTGGTCATATCCCTCTGCCCTGGAGGTGGTAAGAAACCCTAAGATGTATAAGCTAATGGGTGCGAATACCCATTTGTGAATTCTGCGTGAAAATTTAAATTAGCGCTTAAAAAGAACGCTGTATGTTGTATTTAACAGTGATGTTACTTTGGAGACTGGGAGGAGAGAAGCTGTCGCCATCGCAGAAAAGCTTCTTGCTGCCTGTGGTCTGTAGGAACAGGCTTGGTGTGCGAGAGACTGGCTGATGCCATTATGCTGTGTAATTTGCTTCGGTTTTGTACCAAAGATAATATTACAAGAATGGTGTGGTCTTTTTATTCAGAGGCATTTAGTTTAGTGTGTATGGAGCGGAGAAAATGAAGCTGAATGCTCCAGAAAAGGAGCAAGAAAGCTAACTAGAAATATCCCAGGCAAAATGATACAGAATCGGCTGCTTTGAGGGATGTTCTGGTTTATAAACTGGAATCCAATATTTAACTGCACTGGATTATTTCTCCCTAGCAAACACTCTTTATTGGCTATTTGGCAACCTGAAGAGAAAGGATCCTTAGTGTTGTATTTGACAGAGATGCTTACAGTATGTGTGCTCCAGCAGTTAAATATGCTCTGTTTCTGCCACTTTTTTGTGTATTATAACAAAGGAGAATTTTATTTTTATTCTAAGGGTTTATTTGTTTATTTGCTGAACTTTACAGTTGGAGTAATTTTTTGCAGTGTTACTTTATTTTGTTGTGGTTTTTATTTAAATTAGAATTTTCAAGTAGTTGTGTCTTTA
This sequence comes from Pampusana beccarii, assembly GCA_013399365.1. Lineage (NCBI taxonomy): Eukaryota > Metazoa > Chordata > Aves > Columbiformes > Columbidae > Pampusana > Pampusana beccarii. Next base: position 1,142,892 of record VWYH01004011.1, read on the forward strand.
TTATCTAATTTTTAAAACTGACTACCCTCAAGTGCCTTAAATATTTCACCCAAGGATTGCTGGCTTCCTATCATATTCTGGTGAGCCAGTTTATAACGTTTTTAGAATGTGACTTTTTAATTTCATTAATACTAATGTTTAATGCACTTAAATGTTTCATTTTTGTGAGTTATTTTAGTGGGAACTAGGTTTCAAGAAAACATCTTGTTCATTGTTGCCAAATCTTGTGGCTTGTAGTGAAAGCTTCACAACACTTACTGTGACTTACCCCCTGCCCCATGCAAAAAGCTCGAGTTACTTAATCCCATAAAGTGACAGCCTGAGTCATCATGACTTTCATTTAAAAACAAATACGCATCTGACCTTCACAAGAAAATTTAATAACACAAACTGGAAACAGTTTAGTAACAGTTTTTGATTAATAGATGGTTAATTGGGCCATACTTTGTGAATGACGTTTGAAGGAGATGTGAAACTAAGGTGAGGATGAAAGAATCTTAATGAACGTGTATGTTGTTGTGTGACTGTTATATCCATTACGTGCTAGAGCCTCTGGTGATGTTTTGTCTTGCTCTGCTGACTTGTCTCGCAGGACTCAGCAAGATCTGAAGGCTCAGTGGTAAATGCGTTAGTAATTTCTGTACCTAAACAAGAAGTGCTTTGCATCTGGCCGCAAGATTGTATGCCTAATTTAGAAGCACATGGCATTGCAATATGTCTGTCCTGTTGATTAAAATGTGTTGAATGCTAATGTTGCTTAGGGAGAAGGTTTAGGTAAAAGAGTTGAGACGGCTAAAAGGAAGAAGAGAGCAGGGCTGTTTGTGTCCATAGTGTCTCTGAACCGTTAGCTGGTGTGCGGCAATGCAGTTACCCGAGCAACTTGATTTTTATTTTTTTTTCTGGATTACTATGGTTGATTGTGCGGTTTGACATAGAAACTCCTCAGTGAGCTGCCGTCTCATTACACAGCAGCTCGGACAGCGACTCCCTTGTTTTGCTGTGCAACAATGGGAGCTTTTCCTCCGAGAAGGTTGCAAGCACTTTTCTATCCTATATTTTGCTGTCCTAAAATATTTGGGGAGGGCTTTTAGTGATGGCAACCTGGTAGGGTAGGTGTTAATTTTTATAGGGAACCTACTCCAGCTAAGGAAGCCTTCAGACTTGCCAAGTAATCCCTTTGGATTTACCATCACCCATGTCTTTGATTTCTAACCCAGATATTGTGTCATGCTAAATTCTTATAACCACTAGTGCCTCTTTGTGTCTTGGAAAGAGTTCTCATTATTAATATAGTAAGAATCATGCAGAATTGTTTGATTTCTGCTGTCTGAAGTTTACCAGGAGAGGGGGAAGCTATTGTATTCCTGAAGAGACGTTTGAAATGTTGGTAAATTCATAATATGGTTTAGTTTCTGAAATTTGCCAAACTTCCTGAAACATGGAGGGAACCGAATGAGCCAAATTCCTGGTAATGATCCTTTTACTTCAACCCCTCTGTGGCAGATCTGCATTATGGAGGAAAAAAAAAGTCTTAAGTCTTTCAATGAATACTTACAGCTATGTGAGAATATCCTTATTTGTTTCAAATTTGATAGTTTGGGGGGGATTTTTTTTGTTGTTGTTTTTGTTTTATGGGAGCTAAGTGAAATGACCTTTAGAAAGCTCTTGGTAATTAAAAAAAAAATTCAACCTGTACTGTAAGGAAGAAATTCTGCATTCTGAGGAGCTGTTCCCTTACATAGATGTTTTCATTCTGAATGACCTAGTGCCTCATTTCTTTGAGATGGAAGTGGAGAGCAATAGTCTTTGGGAACTTGTACAGATTTCAGAGGAGATACAAAATATTTCTCTAATTTTTCAAGACCCTCTTACTAGCTTTGAAAAGTTTAGTCAGGTCTATAAGAGTTGTAACTAGGTTAAAATCAGCAGTTTGTATCCTCTCGGTGGAATAAATAAGTCTTAATGTGTCATCTACTGTAAAATTTCACATACGATTTTTGGGGAAAATTTGTTTTGGAGATGTCTTATCTATTCTTAAAATTTCCTTTTTTTTTTAAACTGAAACCCCAACATTTCAACTTTGAAGTTAAATCAGTCATGACACAGGATGCAAGAATAGGTTTTGGAAGTGCACTTTGAGCATTCAATTGAAGATGGTCATCAGGATGGTCTCACCCTTGGGATGGCAAGGCAGCCTCCAAATTCTGTTTCACTTGTGACCTGGATATTACTTTTAGAAGCCACGAGCTACAGTGCATAACCCTGTTACAAGTGTCACCAGTGCGAGTGGGGAGGAGGGTGGGGAAGGGGCAGAATGTTATGAAGTTCAACTAAATAGTCCAAAATATGGAGTGGTGCTATGTTTTGAATTTGCAGTACTAATGTGCTACATTAGATTTTCTTATCTTTCCTCTTTAAAACTTCCTGGCTTTCTCGTGTTGGCTGTTCTGTTTTCCTTCCTTCCTTTGGTTAAAAATAATACGTGATTTTGATGAGAGAATCATCTCGCTTCTCTGGGCCTTCTCAGTGCCATGTATTAACGCTTGTCTACCTACGTCAAATTGACTGATTTGCCTATTTAATTGTTGCCTTTCTCAGGGGCCTGCAGCAAAACCAATTCTGTAGTCCAGCCAAAATCTTCGAAGCTGCAGAAGTTAGCTGGAGGATCCAAGACAAATGTTCAGTGAAAAATGAAAGTATTTCCATATTTTAGTAAACTCCAAATGAATGTCTGCTACTGCGTTTTATCACCCCGTGTCAGAAAAATTGTTCTTTAAAGGAGCCTGCATTTTTAAAATAGAGCACACTTAAATCCTTACATTGTGCTTCACTGAAAACTAGCTTTAGTCACGCTGCTTAGTGGGTATCCAACATCTCTCTTACTTATGGGTAATTCATACTTCTACCTTTCTTTCCTTACCCACCTTCTCCTACAATGAAACGTACCTAAGACAGCGAAGTCTTTTGGGTCTGACATAGACAAGATTACAATTTTAAAAATCACATTTTTGGGGGGTTTTGGGTTTTTTGAGAATACAGAGGATAGAAATGTAGGAAAATCTTTAGAACAGAGGGAGATTAAGTAAAATCCACCCTCTTGAGTGATGGAGGACTGAAAGAGAGAGACAGGAATGCATTTAAGTATTATTAACGCCTATTTTAAAAGGCAAGTGGGCTGGAAAATAGCGCTACAAATGTCAGTTCTTTAGAGTGAAATACAAGTGCTTGAAAGAATTAGAAACACACCCATTAAAAAGGCAAAACTCAGATATGGTAACTCTGTCTTCAAGCAGCCAAGGAAAGAATCACAGTAAAAGCATCCGAGGTGACTTAATGTGACCCCTCAACACTCTCTTGGAAGCTAATGCTACTAAATGGATTTTTCTAAATGTCCTTATGTGTAAAGTAGTGCTAAGAGGGGGGAGCATTCGGAACACACAGTTGCTGGTCACTGTGCGACTGCTGCCGTGAGCAAATGCCGTGAAACGTGTTAATGAATCGATCCGGCTGGTGAGCTCTCAGAAGATGAGTAATTGGGCACCGAGTGGTTACAGCAGAGTTGGCAGTTGAATAGTGTTAATCACAGTGATGACTTTAATAGCGTTTAATAGACACTTATCTGAATTCAAAGTCAGATGAGATACTGCTCTTTTTAAAAAGCATTTCCAGTGTTATTAGGTTTCTGTCATGAAAAGCCACTAAAATTTCCATTTTTTTGTTTGATGTTGGGAAAAGTGCTTCTCTTGCTTTCTGAATTCTGGAGATAAGTTGGCTGTCTGCACTGGAAAACCCATTTTCAGTTGATAGTTCAAAACCACTGTTTGAGGTTGAAACTTCCCTCCCAGGCAATCCTTTGAAAACCAACAAAAACGGGCTTCCAAAACAAGTGGCCGAGGAACGTAGCTGTTTCTAAATAGCATTGCACAAAAGGCCATGGCTTTAAGGAGTTGCAACTACCCTCAATGTGTAAAGGGCACAGACGGTTGATCACCTTAAAGTCTAAATTAAGACTGCAGCTTCACTCTTTGTGTGTGTGATACTCTGGTTAGCGGATTCCTGTGGATGCAGGTACTGACTGCACAGCACCAGCCATGGTCCAGTTCTGTTCTTACAGTGAAGTATCAAGCAAATGCTTTAGGGAGAAGGTAGGGAAATGTTAGCCACAACAGAGCAGGTTGCAGATGATTCACATATGATTGAGTTCTAGTTAGGCCTGAATTAAATTTCCCTGCTTAATTCTATTACTGTCCCTTTTACAATTGAGTCTGTGCCATCAGACAAAATCCTACTAGGAAATAATGGTCTGTTCCGTTTTTTTGAGGAGCAAACAACTCGTGATGGGCAGAATGTCGTTCAGACAGGAGTGGAGAGGGAGAAAAATGAGTTTTCAAATGAGTGCAAAACTTCCTAATCTATGCTGAGTTATGTATTCTGTCTAAACACATGTTTATAGCCGGTTTGATTGCATTTGGAGAGTTGTGCTGGAATGCGATGGGTTTTCTGCCAAGCCAGACCTGTAAAACTGACAGCACCAAACCCGAGAGGCTGGTCCTGCCTGCCCTCCTGAACTGGCCACTCACACAGGAGCCCTGGCGAGTGTTCTGCAGCACTGGCAGCTCCAACTTTCTGCATATGTTTTGGTTTGTTTTAATGTATTTATTGGATTTTACTTTATCTAAAGTTATGTCTGTTGATTTCAGTCATGTCAGCTGAAAAGTAATCAAATGGAGACATGAGGGAGTGAGTGGATCTGAGCAGGTATCTGTCATAGACACTTCTTGAAATGGGCTGGTAGGCTCTTGTGATAACCTTATCTCTGAATAGAACAGGAAAGCAAAATCTTACAAAGAATCACTTCAACGTTTATTTTGGGGTGACCCATCAGAACCTGATCACTCAGAAGCCTTTCCCACAAGCTGTTCGCTGTTGCTGGTTTGATGTGTTTTCCAGGCTATGCGCATTGCTGCTGCTGTGTACAGAAATAAACAAAAGGCAGCTGTGTTGGCAGCGCAGAAAATTTAGCAAGATGCAGCTTTTGTCAAACAGAAGAGGACAAAATCAATGGGAAAAGAAATGTTTTCAAGCTTTTTGGAATGCAAACAATGGAATAAAAAAAAAAGGCAACCTAGAAGAGTTGGCAGAGCGCTGTGTCGGCTTAAAACCACTGTTTTAAGCAAATTAATTTGGCTGCTTTGTAATGTCTGCTTTATTTTGTTAACAAATTCCTCTCAGTCAGGGTTTCATGTCTTGTTGTTGATATGTGCTTTTTAGTCTGAAGATAGAAGATACATTTAACTTTCCAAGGAGCTGAATGTATCTAGGCTTTGTGACTAGTTAGATTATGATTATTGAATTGTCTCTCAACTATTAAGCTTGATTACTGATTCCCAGGAGATATTAATATAGTAAGTACTGAACTTGTTAATGATTAAATGCTTTTGGATTTCCATGGACAAGAACTTCCTCAGTCTTTCCTGATCTAGCAGATCACTTCTTGAAGTTTATTATCATTTGTGTAGCAATACATTAGGCATGTGGAAGGTTTGTCGCTTTGGCAAATGGAGCTGGAAGGTGTGACCACCAGTCCCTGCAGGAAGTTTTTATCCTTTTATCAAAGGAATGATGGTTCCTTTTGGATGCCTACGGATAAAGAGATAATCGCTAGGAAACTAGAGATCCTGTGGGGACCTTCTCAGGGCAATTAAATACTATGATTTCCTCTTTTTCACGTTGCCCTTTCTGACTTCATTAAAAGGCATTCTGCTTAATACTGGATTATTAATGTTGCTGGTGTTTGTTTTCCTGTTGTGTCTTTGGCATTGGCCAATATTGGATGTCTAAGAAGAAAATCCTGTTAGTTGCATGTTATTTCATAGGAATACTTAAGCTTATTTCAGGTAACAGTAGCTCTCATCCTGAATGCAGGACTTCAGGAATATTCTTGTCTCTGTATTTCCTTGTTCTTGCAGATTGTGTTTTCAAACATTTACACTGTTTAGAGTGGGGAAAAAGTGTTCTGACTTCCTTCACCTCTTGAGTTCTCTCTCTTTGTTGCCCTGGTTGGCTGAACACACAGGTTGGTAGTGCAGCTCACCATGGGGCTCCTCAGCCTCTCCGTCTGTCGTTCTGCAGTGTCTGCTCTGTACGATAACTTCAATCCTGTGCTTATTTAGTCGTAAGTTAGATCTCCATAACTACTCCTGCTGACTTAAAAGTGTATGTTCTTATCAGTATTAAAATAGTACAAGAGCAGAACTGTTGCTTTAGGCACATTTCTTGCCACTGTGTTGGCTAATGAACCTTGAACGAAAGTAAGAGGGCCAGTGACTTTGAAATAGGAACTGTTAGCCAAGTGTTGTAGAATCGTAGTCCTTATTTATTTTGTATGCTAATCTGCACTTGTGACCCTGAGCAGAAAAGCTGCAGTACAGCAGGTTTTATAAGCTGTGGCTTAACCAGTTATCTAGTATCTTAAAACTCTTATTTAAGCTGACTGTTTTTGTGCACAGGTCAGAAACCTGTTGTCATTGATCATTAAATGCTGTGCATATTGTACATTCATTTACATGGATTGTTCTAATAGTGCTTGTGTGTATTATGCTACATTACTATATTTTTATATATATGTATGTATGTATTGCATGAGGTTTAATTGTTGGGATTTTTTTGTATTGTCACTTTTGTATTCACACAGTGCCTCATGTATCTATTTGCATATTGCAAGAAGTTGTTTCAAAGCAGTGATTGAAAACAGGTGGGGATGAGAATTCTCCACTGTAGGATCTGATGTTTCTGAAGTATTAATAAAGTATAGTGAGTTGAAGCATTGTTTGTTTATTTTCTTAAATGTATTTTTCATTCTAATACTACAAGTAGCTGGATCCACATTGGTCATATTGCACATCTTTGAGTGGTTACCCTGTCACCACATATTACTTTCCTAACCATTATCAATCATAAGGTAGATTCTGTTCAAGATGCTGTGGACATACTTGAACCTACTTCAGATCAAACCTCAAATCTCTTGAATATATCTTCTATGTCATGGTTCTAATTGTTTTGTTGGTGCTGGTTTGTTTAGGGGGTTTGTTTGGGTTTTTTAATAGCGAGAATTCCAGGGTTGAAAATTCACTTGTCATAATCTCTAGAAAATTAGCAAATTTTCAGGAAAGGGTAGGTTGGGGATTTGCTTGATGAGTAGGTTTAGCAGCAGTTTCCTAGCCTGTGATTCACTTAGCTCAGCAGGGAGCACAATCACCACTGCTGCTGCTTTTTCATGACTGTGGAAGGCAACTATGGGAATCCATCATCCAGGTACCTCCACAATCCGAAGGCAACTACAGCTGCTCTTTGCTGATAACAGTACAGAGCTGAACCAAATCAGTCTTGTAGCATCTTTGGTACCTCGTCACAAAGGTGATGTCTTCCCGTAGATCTGAGCCCATTCCAGCTGCATTTGAGAACAGGAGTGGACATCACTATTGTTTCTCCTTCGTGGTCCCCAACACTGGCTTTACTGTCACCTTTTGATTAGTAGAAGGTGGAACCCAGACATTGCTGATTCTTGTTGGCTGTGCTGTCTTACCCATGAATGTTTTCTTTTTCATCTAGCAGGTCTTCAATAGACCATGTGTTCAACAGGGGCTCGTAGCCAACCTTCTGCTCAGTGATATCAGTCATCTGCAGTCTCTGTTGCTGGCGGGCTTGAGCAAGAAGCAATCAGTAAGCCCATGGAAATGAATGTAAAACTTTGATTTAAAGGTACACGAAGCTAAACTTAGATGCCATTGATGAGTTTCATTTTACAGAAGCATTATCCACCTCAATTGTTTGAGCAAGCAATGACAGATCTTCATGTCCTGCTTAACCACTCCCATTTGATGTGTGTTTTTTTGCAAACAATGTGCTGTAAAATCAGTAGCCACTTGTTTCCTAGATTGTATAAAGTAATGAAATAACAGTGATGAAGAGGCTGGTGTTTCTGTTTCAGTGTGAATTAGTGACTGTTAGAGCACAAATGGGGGCTATTTAATTCTTACAGAGCTACTGAGTTTACCTTGACCAGTATTTGCTGTTCTCATCCAGTTCTCTAGGAAACTTCACTGGAGGTTGCTATGCAGAAATTAGTTCTTCAGCTCTACCAAATCAGTCTGGAAATGCCTGTTCTCTACACCTGGGGAATGGAGTGAGCAGAAGAGCTTCTCCAGAGACCGGGAGAACTGTAAGAAATAGTGGCTTTCCCCCAGTAATGCAGACTTCACACGTCTCTGCTCCTTGGCAAGGGCCAGGCAAAACATTTTCTGCATCTAGATCACGTTTGCTATTCAAGTAGCACTAATGTAGATTACAGGCTTTCATGTTACTGTCTTTTTTTTTTTTTTTTAAAGAAATCAAGCATAATCTTGAGCATGTCATGCAGAAAGTTGCTTGTGTATTATGTGTAGAGACTGTAATGGGTATTTACCTGTTTCACCAAACTGGTAATGCAGTTTTGCATATGTAACTGTGCAGATGTCTCACAGTCAGCATCCCTTATATTAAAAAAAACAACAACTTTTTTAAAGTGTTAAGCTGGTTTTGAACTTTTCTGGTTTGGATATCTAACAATCTGTTACCTGTTGTACTAAAACTAATTCTAACTATCTTGTTAGATGCTTTTTGTTGCTCAGATATTGGTTGTGGTGCGTTTTTTGTTGTTGTTGTTTTTTTACTGGAGTTAAAATGTTTTTAAGTTTGGGTTTGCCGCGTTCTCATGTTGTTATATTGAGCCATTTGGAAATAATCTAAAGTTCTCATTAGAATGAGAAAATATTTAAATGTTTAAATGGTGCAGCTGTTATCTAGCCTTCAAATAGAAGTAGCTCTTGGAAAGAAATATTTTGAACATGCCTTGACAAACATAAGCCTGCTCATGTTATACAAGAGTTCATTGTATGCTTGAGGCATACAGTAAGGCAAAAACAACTCTTTTGCACAGCCTAAAAGAAAAAATTCTAGCTATGTTGTGGTGGGCTGGACTAGCAACGCTATTTCAGCCTGCAGTTTGGTGGTGTTCTATTTGCCCTGAAAAAGGTGGCGCGAACGGTAGAAAGGAGACTTATCCCCCACATCGTATTATAGTAGAGTAGAGTAGCACTTCCAGGATTTTTCTGCATTGACCTACGGCTTCCGAGCCCCTGGCACTGCTCCCGGCTCCGGCTGAGGCAGCGGGGGCTGCCTGCACCAAGGGGCGAATCGTTCTGCAGGTGCCCGAACGCTCCTTCAGGGCCTTGTGTTTCTGCCCCTAGAGGGCTCCCTCCTGCCTTTGGCCAAAGCGAAACAAAACCCGGTGGGAAAAGGTGAGTGGTGTTGCCTATTGGCACAAATTGTTCAAAAGAGCCCCCCATGGATATTGTGTCGTTCCCATAATGTTTTCATCTTGCTGGTAGGCACCGGAAAGCTGAGTGGGGAAAACTTCTGTCTCTTCCAACCCAAATTATTCTATGATTTTATGATAATACCTTTCTTCCTTTGCAGTATCTTTGAAGAAGTTGCAGTGTCTCTGGCACTAATTCTGTTTTGATTTTTACTGGTTAAAATGCAGGTAGGTGGTTCAGGCTGGGGTACAGCTGTCCGACACCAGACCTCTGGTAATCCCAACAGGGTAATTTGGGGAGAGGGCACAAAGCATTTTATATGGGAGGCAGGGAAGAAGTCATTCACATAAAGAGTGGGACATAACCAGTATAGGTTAGAAGAATGTTTCTTTTTGCACATCTTAGACATGATTTTAAAAAATCTGAAGCCTTGTTTCTCTTTATATAAAAAGTAAAAGGTATTTGTTTATCAGGCTATAAGAGAGACCTCTCTTTTAGTCTAGAGCCCAGCTCCTTTATGGAACCGAGTTCTGGTGTCAGTGTGAGGAAAGGAAAAAAATAATAATAATGGAACTGAAGACACTTCAGGCTTTCTATATATTTAATTATAGTTATTTGAAATCTTGTGCAAAGTCTACACTTGAAAAAGTTCTGAGTTATAATTAAGTCAAACTGCTAACGATGGATCTAATTGTTGGGTTACAGACAGGCACAGGTAATGCAAGTTGGGCCACTGGCATCAGATATTTCACCCAATTGCTTTCTGTTGATGCAGCTAATTCCACACAACTGTTCCAGCAGCTGGAATGAGCGGCATGGGATGAAGCGTGGATGTATGTCAAGAGCTTTCCCAGCAGATTTAACTGGCCAAATGTCAGTCGTCTTTAAAGGTACCGTGTCCTTAGTGTTGGCTCTCAAAGGGCTCCCTGGAGCACAGCTGCTTTAGCACTGCTGCTGTTGAAACCCCTGCTAGTGAGGGACTCAAGACGGGAGAATGAATTAGATGCCAAAATGGCTTTGCCAGTTCCCCCTTTCTATCGTATCAGTCACCTGAAGTCTCATATTTTTCCAGAAAGACTCATTGCAGTTGAAGAAAATGTCAAGTTCAACAGTGTAGGCAAGTTTTGTTGTTGCATTTGTTGCATTTTGTCGTTGCATTTGTCTGCTTTTGAAAACAAAAAGTAATCCCCTCCCTCTCTTCCATGGGTTTTCATCTCTTCAAAATGTTAGAAATATCAAATCGTACATGGACAGACCTTCCCCTTTACTACAGATCAAAAGCTGATTGATCAGCTGCATTGCTGGTTGATGAGGATGCCAGAGGAAACATCAAACCCTAGACACGCAATATGAAGGTTCCATTTAGAGTCTGAATACAGGGTGCTGGGAGAAGTGGCTGCTCAAACCATTGAAACAATGTTCCTGCTACACAGCACGCCATGCACTAACTAGAGGATTATGAAGCAAGTGCTTGGTTTTGGCCTGACATTCAAACCCTTGAAAAATAGTTTCATTTTTCTTTCTCCCATTATGTTCTTCCTCCTCGAAATATTTGAGGCTTTTTTTTTTAATTGTAGCATTTTAATTGTAGTATTTCAATTAGTGGCTTGGTTTTGTCTGTTTTCTAAGTTAAATAAATTGTGGATCTGTATTCTCAATCTTAAACCTCTTGGTAACTGGTGGCTGTTACTGTGTTACTATTGATGTATTTATTTGGTAATGCTAATGAGATTAGGAAGTGGCTGGTTTGTGCAGGGTAAAAGAGACAGGGGAACCAAGGAATTTAGTATTTTTTGATTTCAAGTGGTTTAATTAAAGGTTAATGAACAAAACCTTAATATAAATACTAACTAAAACTGTTTGTTTCTCCCCCTGACTAATAATCACCTTTTGTAATGGGAAGAGATGCTGCAAAGGCCCACCCCTTCCCTCAGAAAATTGCCTTCTAATACTTTCTTGTTAATGAAATTCGAAGTCAACGGGCTATTCCCAAGTATCAATAGGCCAAGGCAGGATGTGCATTAGCGGGCTAATGGCAGGCGTCCCATGGCAATCCGTGAGCGCCGGCTGCATCACTGGGAGCACTTAACTCTGCCAAAGCACTTTGTGTGCTCCCACTGCCTCCTTTGGGAGACTGGTCCACTGACTAATAGATCTCAGTGTCAGGAAGTCTTTCCTGTTTGTCAGTCTTACTGATCTCAGCTCCAATATATATAAAACTGTAACTTCTTTGACTACTCTTTAATGAAAAATTAAAAAAGAAAGGCAAAAAGTCATCACACTTGCATCAAAAATTGAAACAAATCTCGTTTTTCAGTCTTCACTGTAGAACTTGTAGAACGTGGGGTTTTAGTTAAACGCTGCCTGTGTATGTTTTGGGCTGATGGCAGCAGGATCTGGAAGCTGGCTGGCATAGATCCGCTCACAAATAAAATGCTGCATCTCGGAATCTGTCAGTGACCGATGTGCGCGTCTGTGACGTGTCCAAAAGCTGACGGCTCACGGAAGCCCAGCCGAGCTGCTCGGGGCTCACGGGAAGTTGCTGAAGTTACACAATGCGCTAGTTGAGATGTCACGGGGAAGCCGAGGGCTGGGGTGTGCGGGGAGACCACCGGGGCTGTGTTTTGCAAGGAAAATGGTGTGGGTACCAGAGCCGCCTGCAAAGCGCTGCGGCCGGGGCGGCGGGAGCTGCTCGCAGCCTCCGCCAGCCACAGAGAGCGGCCGCCGTGCAGGAAGCAGCCGGGGAGAGGTTTTCACAAGGACCTGTTGTTTGGTTGCTCAGATTATATCAGTGCTCTGGCCATTGAGAGGCATTTGGCCTTTGGGTTTTGCTTTCAGCTTTATTTATTTTTGCCTGTTCTCCATTCTCTTTGTGAATACCGATATTCTGAGTCACCCGGAGTGATTTCTGCCTTCATTAAAGATTCCTTCCAGCTCCCCTTCAACTGCCTGTGGGCTGTAGCCTGCCCCTGCCTCCCCCTATGCACTTTGCTGCACGTATTTAGCTCGCAGTATTCCATCACCCGTCAACTCCTGCAGCTCTGGCACTTGGATACCTTCAGCTATATTAAACTATATTGTACCTTTGGTTCTTTGCACAACTTGCATTCTTCACCTGACCTGTACTGTCTGTGCTACTTCTGAAACATGTTTTCCAGCATTTGAGAGCTTAGAGCTGATGGAGTAAAATGGTTAAACTGGGAAACTGGGCATCCAGAGCCTTTAGTCTCTTTCTGTCACACTACGTCCTTCTGTGTCACCCTGGATAGATCCATTTACCTATCTGTGTCTTTGTTTCTTTGATATACATTGGTGTTTGAATTGTCTATGATATCTGCACCAAACACACAGGACTATGTTTCTATGAAAGCAAAATTAAAAGACGCAATATAAAAAAAGAAGTAATTGTATAGTTCTTTAATGGGTATTCCTACATGAATTGCTGAGCTCTGTGGCACCCCAAAGCTTGTGTATAAGAAATTCTACAAATCAATAAAGAAAACAACCTGGAAGGGAGGATGGGTCTCTTATTACAGCACTAAGTGTCGATACTGTAGATGTCTTAATGCTGGTTAATGACCGTCCCTAATGGTATTCAAACAATATACATTTGCTTTAGCTTTTTTCAAAGTCCAGATGAGCTGCTCAGAGCTCTCTTAATGATGCGAATTATTTAACGCTCATTTGTATGCAGTATGCTCCTGCTTTCAAAGTGCTTCACAGAATTCAAGCCAAATTCAGCCTTGCAGCTCCACTGAAGTCAGTGCTTGTCTGTGCATCTGTTGGTCGCTTTTCTTTTTGTTTTTTGCTTGAAGAGTTAACTTCTTCTTATGTGCATTTTATTTTTTTAAAGGTAATATCAGCAAAGGGCTTTTAGTTGCCCTTCTTTCCTCCCAAAGAAGTAGCCCTACGTACCAATGCAGTTCTGTTGACTCTTGCATCTCCCTCAACCCCTGCAAAAGGAGGATGGGCTAAGCAGAATATAATTTTTTGTGTGTTATTTTCTTTCCTCTACTTTGCACCTCCTAAGCACATTTTTGGTGGTATCTGGCACTTTGCCTGAAAATCATCCTGCAAAGAATCTCTGCCATCTGATGTATGCAAGATACTGAGTTCCTCTCTGTGGCCCATTTCGGTTTAGCACAACATGAACTGACGGAGGCCCAAGTCATGCACAATCCTGCAGGTTAGTTATGCTCAGTATAACGATGTCAGGATTCACTTTTTTATGGCTGGGAGCAACATGGCATGGGAGCCTGACCTGGTATTTTGAATTAAAGTAGCTGCTGAAAAGTGAAACAGGCATTCTTACTTCAGGCATATACTCATTTTTTTAGTGTCGGACTTCACAACTGCAATATTCTTATAATGTAATTTTGAACTCATCATGTTTCTAACACACCCATGGAAAGAAAACAAGAAATAATCTGCAAATCGTATTATTCACTCCCCCTGGTACAGCACAGACCCAGAAACACCTACTGCCTGCATGGAACAGTGGAAAAGCATCCTTTCTAGATGTGCATGTCGCTAGAACGGGCAGAGACGTTTCTTGTCAGCTGTTAGATATTTGCTGGCAGCACAGGGATGAGTGTTGAAACGTGGGAATAATGGGTTCATTTCCAAGCTCCACAGCAGATGAATCTAGATGCCCTGTTGCCCTATTTTACGTAATATTGCTACAGTAAATGGCTGCTTCCCCTCTCCCTTTGCCGCAGTACTGTCCTCCGGCTCCCGCCGATGTTCATCTCCATGTTCTCTGCAGGCAGCTCCTTTCCTGCTCCCCCAGCTCCTCCCTCCCCACGGCTTGCCCGTCCCTTTTGGCCTGCATCCCTCTTCCCCTCTCCTGCTGGGATGGATGTAATCCCTGGCGGAACGTGGCCCTCAGGCTTCTGCAGGACGTGGGCCTGTGACTCCGGGGAGCCTCTGATGGTGAACGCAAAGCAGGAAAAAGCAAGCCTCACATCACCTGGCAGCACAGTGAGGGAAGAGCTGGGGGGTTGTGGGCTGTTCAGTGTGCCTGGCTGGCCAGCCAGCTTATCAGACGAAAAATAGAGGCTAGACATTCAGGCTGCATGTGCCATTTCCCTACTCATTGTGTCTGGGTGATGTATTCTCTGCCTGTGGTTTCAATAAATATCTTTCATAGCTTCTTTCTGCTTCAGTCCCCTTTGGGATAGCTCTTTCCAACTCAGCTGCATCAGTGTGCTGAAGATGTTAAGTCTGAGTGTGTGGAAAAGAAGAAAGAGGAGAGAGAACTTCAGGTAGAGCATCTAAGAAAGCTTTAGCCGTAACTCTGTGAAACTGCTGCGTATTACACAAGCCTCACCTGCAGCGTAAGTTGCACAAAACTCTCTCACTTAACCATATTAACTCTTATTCCTCTTTATATGTCCACAGAGCATTCAAGTGTTTGCAAGGAGGACCCCAAGCTACTGCTAGGACCCATATTTGTGTTTTCAGTAAGGCTTCGCATATAGGATGTTGCTGTGTTTTAGTGAGTATCCTGGAAATTTCAACAGGGATGTAGAGGGGAAAAAAGAAAGGCAATTCTGTGTTTGGAAACGGCATTTTGTCCTATGTAGTAAGCACCTGTCTTAACCCTGCTAGAGCAGAACAAACCCCCTTTTCTAGCAGAAACCAGAGTTGTTGTTAATTCATGTCTTGCTGAAAACTAAGTCTTTGCCATCTGTTCCGCCCCCTCACTACGAATGCCACTCTGATTGTGTTGATTATGTAATTAAAAATGAAAATATATTTTGGTAGAGTGCTGCAGAGGCATCTGTGCCGATTCTTCTCCTGCTCCTATTTACCGTCCCCTGCCCCCGTCCCACAAGGGAAGGGAAGGGAAGGGAAGGACGGCGGTTGTTTGACTCCTGGGCAGCTGCCGAGCTGGTGCGAGTCGTGGGAGCCGCTCGAACCAAACCGCGTTTGAGCCGCGAGTCCTTCGGAACCCCTGCTTATCCAGTTCGTGAGAAATCCGTGGCAGGAACCTGAAGGTGCTTTAAGTTCTTGTGAGGGGTTAACTCGAGTCCAGAAGAAGAAAAGTGAAAAGAAAGAGTCCTGGTTACTCCACGAGTGATAGCATGACCTCTGAGATCAGCCAGGCTGCTCCTGTTACAAATACGGCCTCTGTCTATCTAGGGGTGGAGGAAGAGGGAAAGAGGAGGGGTAGCTTTCCTGTAAGTGGGTTAGAGCAATTACTGAGGTCTCTTACAGCAAATGAAGTTGTCAGTGTGAGTCACATTCCCTTTTTTCTCTCACTGCCAAGTTTTAGGCAGTAACCAGACAGAGGGAGGGAAAAAAAAAAAACAGGGAAAAGCAACAATGGAGAAAAGTTGAACTGAAACAACCCTTCATTCGGGGTATTGTTTGACATTTTAGTTCTGATTGTACGTAGAGATAAAGAGTCTATAAATATCCTGCCTGCTGAAATTCCTTATCACAGCATCGCCTGTCAGCTGAACAAATAGGGTAGGTTCTCCAAATAATACATAATTACATATGTAAATACAAAGTAACTGATGATACCCCTGCAGCACATGGAATGAGGGCCTGGTCACTGGAAAGGACGTTAAACCTTCTGTGTCACTGAGAGGTGACAAATGACAGATAGAGCTGTTACTGCTGAGCCGGTGGGAGCTCTGGGACAGGGCAGAAATGAGGAGGGAGATGTTTATCTCACTGACTAGACCAGATAAAAGCATCTTCTGACGCTTTTTGAAAGTATCTTAGCATTTAGTTCTGTTTAACAAATGGCTGGAAGCTTTTCTGCTCTGCTTTAGAGCTTTTAATGAAGCATTGTGATTCCCATTGTGGTCAATTGTTTGACACTTTTATTATTACTGGTATGCGTAGCGTTTTTTAACGGTTGACAGCTGGAGAAAGAAGTATTTTGTGCATTCAAACTTTTAGCACAAAGCTGCTGTTTTCTATTCTGCCTTTGTCTTTTCTTCTTGCTGATGCAAATCAGCGAACGACAGAACTGATTAAATTACATTTGTTTACTTTTCCTTGATGATAATAAGACACAGCCTGCCTTTTATAAAAGACAGAAATAGAGGATGTCAATGTTTCTACAGTATTTCTAGCAATGTTTTTTTTTCTTACAATACAAAGGCATTTATTTGTTTCTTATGTCTTGTTTTATCAGATAATGCGCACTTCCTAATGTATGTGGAATAAGAATAGAGCAACGAAGGACAGTTAGCAATGGATTCCATTTGGAAAGCTTCTACCTTGTTATTTTTATTAATTCAACAATAGAAATGATCAGACCACATCACAAAACAAACCCAGCAAGATACTTCTGCCCTTCACAGTAGGAATGCCTCTGGTTATTACTCTAGATGCACAAAAATTTCCCCTCCATTGCAGGCTTTAGGTTTATACGTACGCAGTTGCCATTGGGTTCTGGCTTCGGGATATTGGTACGATACTGGAAAGAAACAAGCACTGAGAGGCAGGGCTGCAGAAATAGGATACCCATGATTGTTTTGGTGAGTAATGCGCATGTCTTGTGGATTGTGTAATACTTTTTTTTTTGAAGGCTTGTCCTGGGAAAGGAGGCCTGCATTTGCCTGTCTTGCTTGTGCGGTGTGTTTGCAAGGAAAAAGATCCTGGATCAGGAGTGTGTTTCTGGAGGTCAGCAGCTGCTCGTGAGATGATAGGACAAGGTCACCTGGAGCAGGAAGATTTTGGGAGGGCAGAAGCAGGAGAGGAAGAGGTCAAGCAGAAAGGAGGTGGTAAGGAAGTCACTATAAAACTGCCCTCGTTATTATTTTTCCCTGCATTTTTTTCCAGAATAAAGTGCAGCGAAAGATGGCAAAGGCAAAATAAAAGTGCCTGAAGGCTTCTCAGCAGTGTAGTCAAACCTCCCTGTTTCACAGATGAAACTAGATTTCGGGAGTGATAGCACATGGCAGCTGGGTTGAATCTAATGGACTGCTGGTATCAAAAACAACATTTCTGCTCCCGGCCTTGCTGCTTTCTTTGTGCAGGTCTGGTGCTCGTCAGGCCCTTTGACGAGCTCATGCAGCTCAATAAATTGTAAGAAAATGAATTCAGAAAAAAAGACCCCATACCAGGCCAAGAAAGGAGAGTTGGACACGGTAAGAACAGAGGCTGGAACTGCAGTGAGTGGGAGATGTGCAGATGTCGGAGTTTTGCGGTGTATTTGGGGTGTGCTGGGGGATGCCTCGCTGCTGTTCTGCGCATAACCTCCCACTTCACCCCCAAGGTCGTGCTGCTCCCCTCAAAAGGGCACGAGATGAACGCAGCACTTGAAAAATGATTGAATACAGGGCGATGGTCTCATCTTCTTAATCTAGCTCTTAAAGGGTTTATTCTTGTGTATACATGTAGCTGTCCCTGAAGGAGAAGTCCTGTTTATGTCCCTTATTTAGGTATACATTTCTCCAAATTGGGATTTGATAAGATGACAGCTGCTGCATTTTTATTATCCGCACCCAGCAGCAGTAAAAGCGGTTCAGAGTTCAAGATGGAAATGCATCTGTATGTTGGCATTTATCCAGCTGCACTTCACAAAGGTAAATGGCACACGCGAGTGGTGCGCTGCCCCCTTTTAATCCATTTTCTATAGACGGGGGTACTTTGCCTTTCTGCAGAAGAGCCCAGCACTGTGCTAATAAACACTCATTTTTCACTGCAGCATATGCGCTTCCCAGACTCATAAATCCAGGCAACTTGTAGCTGAATAACAATTAAATATCCACACACATTTCCATACCATGGTCTGGTGCACAAGGCATAGGCCTAAGTGGCTGGACATCTGCTGTCTGCTCTCCCACACTTACTGTTTGGCAGAGCATGATCACTTAATCTTATCCTGCCACCATTAATGGTACCTGTAAAATTGGATGCAGAGCATCATCCTACAGGTATTTTGCCATGTCCTTCCAAAAGAGCAGTGTTCTCTTGCCTTTTTTCTTTTTCTTTTTTTTAAAGCGGCCTTTATGGTAATGGTCGAAAATACTTTTCATTGCTGTTGGTCTTTCTCTCAGGATTTCCAGGCCAGGGATTCAGTTTGGCTCTTAACATTAGTGGGAAATGAGACATCATATTGAACAGTTAGCTGAGATGCAGGTTGCTGATAGATCCTCACAACAATTTTGTGTCACTTTTACAAAACCCAGAGACTCAGTAATGCAGTAAGATAAATGTAGTGCTTCATTACAATGGATGTATTGCAGTTATAAAAGGCATCTCTTATCATTAGGCTCTGCATATCTGGAGTAATAACCACCATATGTCAGGTAAGACAACAATAATGTGAGCCAGATAATTTTCCCATTGTTAGAACTTTCAAAATCAAAAAAGCTACAAATGTCTTAATTATTAATTCATTTTAGCAAGACCTAGTGCTGGTGGCTGGAGGGAACATCTTTCTGAAGTTCAGTCTTGCCCCGGTCTGATAACAGTCTGTGTGGCAGAGTTTAAAATGTTATAGCCATTTAAAGAAGTAAGAATTGTATACAGTCGTTGCCCATTTTGAATTTGCGTGCGGCAGGGTTATCACATGGAACTGCGGTTCAGATCTCCCCATTTCTCCCAGAAACACCGAACAAACAGATAAGCCTTATAGTTTGCTCCGAACTCAACAAGCCTCCTCCGCTGGTGAACTCTATGAGACACAAGGCCTGTCTTTGCATAATTGTGTAGTTACCCATCAAAATGCTTATTCCCTATAGAATTGGCAGAAACCTTGAATTCCCTCCGCAACTCCCACCCTTGTGCAGACCTTGCTGCGGACCAAGCTCTAGCCGTGGTCACAGCCACCTCCTGGATCAGTCTCAACAATTTGCGTGTCCTTGCCAAAGTTCTTATCTGCTGGAGGTGCAAATTGCACCGTCAAGGTTGCTGGTGTTGAAAAATCTGCATCCTTCTGCACCCTGGCTCTACGTTTTCAGGCTAGGTTAATTTATCTGGAAGAATTAATTGAGACAACGAAGCTGTCAAGTGAGAAAGGCCACACTGTGAGACAGCGCTGCTCTGAACATCTGCACAATTTGTATATTTGATTAGGCACCTCAGCACTTGCAGATTGTTGTTGTTAGAAGCAAATCTTACTTTTGCCATTTTCATATAAGGCTCTGTGCAGTAATTCTGCAGATGTTTGTCCTCTGTATGCCCACATTGTTTACAAAAATGACAAATGCTGATAGTAAAAATTACGTTTGCTCATTCAAACATCTTGATATTTACATACAAGAAAAATCATATGCTGGGGTCTGATGATGTAATGAGAGATGTAACATGGACTTCAGCAGGAGGTGGATGGGGCCCTCAAAATCTGCTTCTCACACAAATAGTCCCCTGATATACATAATGAAAACCCTCTTTTGTTTATAATGACAGATGCCACGGGGGGTTGTATATTTGGATATTATTTTTTCTCTAGGAGTGTTTATTAACAAAGGCTTGAAAGTTTTATGATGTGGTGAAAACTGCATCTCTGCTGATAAACAGGAAGCGCTCAGAGGTATTGCATTACCCCTGTAATGCAACACAGATTCTAACAGCTTGGCTCTTTTTTTTTCCAAAATACTGTAACACTGTGTCCTTCAAGAAATCTCTCTTTATCTGCACAGCTCTTATCTACTATAGATACGCAAAATTGCAAAAGAAATGGTTGTTTTAAAGAGGAATGGTGATTCATCAGTTTCAGACTGCAGAAACGGATGTCTGTAATGCATACGGTATCTATTAAAAAAAATGCGGTACGGTCTCTTTGGGATCTCAGGTCAGTGGATTGAACAACATGCAAGGAGGAGGAGCTGATAACCTTCCTTCCCTCCCCCAGCACAGGTGCAGCTCAGAGAGCAGAGACGCAGATTTCCCTGCAGGTTCTTGGAGTTTCTCAGCCGTAGATCTGGTGGTGCCTCCTCTGCGGTTCTGTCGTTCAGCGTCAGCAGGGCCGGGACCTGGCCAGTGAAGGAGGAAAGGCCATTCTGCTTCCAGCCAGGTCTTCTTGTCTGCCACGACCAGCAAGAGGGAAGCTAAGTGTGACACTTCGTATGTGGAACCTCATATTCAGAATAACTGTGCTATGGCCTTCAACTTGCTCATAAAGGCTACCACGCGCTTCTCATGCGATGTTGTATCAATGCTGGCTGAATTTTGAACCCTGGTGACTTTTATGTGAAAATCCAAGAATCTCACTAGTGTACTGTTCCCTGTCACCTGTTTCTCAGCCACTGCCCATCCTTTAGACTGAGTACAACAACACAGGCAGTTAGGAAGTACACCTGGGCCATCACAAAATCATTAGCCACATGTTTATTCGTGATGAACATCACCTCAGCTGACAACATCACGTGAAAGCAAGTCCTGGTAAGCTCTTTTTAGGAGGTCAGGCACCATTCCCCAAACTGGTTGCCCACAAAGGGACTTGTCTGTCTGCCAAGTGCTTCCCTTGCACAAAACCAGATGCACTGGGGTTGGGACATCACCCCTGCAGCTCCCACCCTGCTGTTCCCATAGCTCATTCCCATTGCCTGTTCATCTTTACTTTTACATTCTTCCTCCCCCATATTCCCTTTTATTCTTCACCATTCTTTCTCCTCTGCCCTCACATCAGCCAACCTCTTAATCATAAACACTCCCTAAGTCTTTAGATGTGAGAAGTATTAAAAATGAAGTTACTGCAATATCTGGAGAACAAAACTCCTAATAATCCTGTTTCTACATTGACTTCTGCCTCTGTTGGAGGCATCACTTGCCCTGTCTACAGCTGAACTGAGAACAAGTGGGGGAAACAGACTGCATATTTTAGTATTTGTAAATCATCAGACTTGTGAGGTTTTGTAATAATCTTATCTCCTTTTTTATATTTTCTTGTATTTGCCTAGCAATCAACGATACCAGAAACACAGTGATCAAGAGATTGATATTACACACTAGTTCAATCTTTTTGTAAAAACGTAATAGCCTTCCAGCGCCTGAAGCTTCGGCACAAGAGTGGTCGTATACCAGGACTTCAGTGGCATCCTCAAGAGTCACTGTAATATTCTGTACAAATATTGACCATATGTATGGGGTTTTTGTCAGTCTTTTAAAATAACTTCTAATCTGGTGGTTCAATTCTCTTATAATCCACAGCTTGTTTAATGAATTCTAAGTCTTGGGCAAGATGAAGCAAGCTCATGAGGAGTAGCTTGGTTTTCAAGATACCAGCTCCAGATAACTGAGGACAAGTAAAGCACACAACAATATTGAAATCACTCAGAGTTTTATTGCAGCTGACTGAGACAGAGTGTGCTTTGAGGCTGGGAAATTTCCATTACTGAAGAGCAGGTCAGTGCCTGGGTACTGCTGCTGCTGCAGCTGAAAAATAAAAGCAACTTAATTTTATATAGACAGCAGCAAAATGTCACTATATTAATTAAAATTGTTAGAATTATATAATAAGCTTTTAAGGTTGCTGTAAGATGGATCCCTTTAAAAATATTTAGAATGTAATTGTGAACTACTTCTACAAAAAATGACTTTGAAAATGCAACTGCATTTTCAAACTGTATTTGTGAACAGCGAATCTAGCAAGAACACGATAGATAATACAAGACATCTCCTACAACAGCGACAGATTCTGACAGTGACAATGACACCCATTGCAAGGTCAAGATTGTTACTGACAGTATAGTTCTGCAATTAATCATCTTTTGTGCTCCCCTTGGCGTGCGCAAAACAAACACAGCAATCTGTTTACCAGTTTTAACTGTGGTGTATAAGCTACCATAAGCTTCCTGCAAAGTCAGAAGGCTGAACGGGGAAAAAAGAAAATACTGGGGAGGGGGAAAGTAACTTTGTTTTGGCATCAGTTGCCCAGCAAATTGAGTGAGAGACTGTTTTTAACTTCCCAACAGTGTAAGATCACACCGAGATCCTCATTTTCGTTGAGGTCACTTCACACTGTCAACGCTGTGGCCGACACTGAAATGAGAATCGGTCTCAAGGGATTTCAGCCGCATGTCACCAGTTAAATCAAGCCCAGGTAGGTACTGACTAGAAGTTATTAGCATCTGATGCTCTTAATGAATCCTAGGATAGTTCCCTGTGGATCAGAGCTCATATCTAAGCAATTTAAGTTTGTGTCACATTCATCACCATGGTTCCTGAGTGCCTTGGAAGTTAAAATATATCTTTATAAAACATCTTACATGTCTTATTTCACTCTCTCGTCACCCCCACACAGAGGCTTGAGGTCCTTTTAAATAATGCTGGGAAAATGGTTTTAAATACTTAAGGCTTGCATTTTGTTGGGATGATGGGGAGGCTCAGGTCACGCTGCGGTGCTCGGAAAGCAAATGCCATACTCCTACAAGAAACCTGCTACTTCAGTGTCCCCACGCAAACAATACAACTAATACGATGATGATTTTGGGAGATGTAGCTTTAGTTTTACATTAGCACAAATATTTGAAATCCCTCCCACCCCCAATAAAGAGTGGCACAGTAGGGCAGCTACACAGTGTTTGTCCTTTGCCTAAACCCGATAATACTGTTTCCAGGACTTGTAGGACCTTTCATAGCATGACATTTACTTTTTTCAAGAGACCTGTTTACAGAAGTTAACAGTTCAAGCAGACATGTGTAACAGTACAGAGAATTTCTAGACCCTGATTGTAGGATGAACTCATCCATGTGAGTCCTGAACTTGATATGGAGATAGTCCGAACCACGGCATTTTTAAACTGCCCAGTTGTATGGCTTGGCTGTTTCCTAATATCGCTTTCAACCTGAAGATACTGTGTTTCTGCTTGGACAAACTCTTCTCAGCGGTGATTTTTTTTCTTTTTGAAATAAAAGGGTTTTCATCATCTGCTATCATTTTTTACTAAGTATCACCTCTTCTCCCCCAGTGTAACCCTTTATTTTGATCTTGGAACTAATAATTTTGTGAAACCACATTTATGTTCTTTCCAGAAGTGACGTTTTAATGTCACCTTTTTGAGGTAAAAGGCCCAACATTAAGTGCAGGTAATGACAGCGTATTTAAACAGGTTAAAAAGCAATTGATAACACTTCTGTGTTGGTCTGTCTCGTTAACAGGAGTGCTTCGCTCAAATACATACACTCAGTTCTGCCACAGGAGAGATTGTTGGGAAAGCATGCCGTAGCAATCTGACCACTTATTTGGGTTTAATTGGATTAGACACGTATTTGAACACAGCACTCGAGGAGCTGACAGTCCTTCCGCAATTTCCTGGTCTGCCTGGTTGGTTTCCTTTTTGATCACACACATCCCAGTGAAGGTAGAAAATAATCTAGCTACACGCCAGTTTTTAATTAAATTTGCTATGACAGGTTGTGTTTAAGCTAGATTCTCTATAATCATTTGTTTTGCATTTGCTGATGACAGATTTATTTATGTATGTAATCAGAACTGTAAGCACAATTTCATTTTTAGAGCTAAGAGAACCTTTTAAATAACATTTTACTTGGTTTCAGAAAGTTTAAACATTTATTCACGTTTACTGCTGTCTAAAATTACTGAGAAAATAATGCTGTGTTTCTAAAGCACAGAAGAACACATCATGGAAAGGAAAGCATTACATATGAGTGAAAATAAATATATCAGAAGCATTATCCCACTCAAATACTTAAAAACCCAAGCTGTATCATTGAACGTCTATTAGAGGGAGTTTATTAGATGATGTTGGTCACCTACGACAGCTTTCACTCCACCAAACTAGGCTGGGGCTGTGTCTGAAACCCAGACCCTGCTGGGCTGGAGGGAGACTCCTCGGGCTGCACTCCGGGCACCCGGCTGCGCAGCTGGAACCAGAAACTCTTCCCTCTTCACTTCTGGTCGAACAGCCAGCCCGAGGCTTCGGGGGATGTTAGTCAGCTGTAATCAGGAGATCGTACAGCATTTGGAAGCAGCTACGGAAAACTGCAATTGTTGGGTGGATGGCAGAGGAAGCTGGCGCGCAGCACGCAGGGCCAGAAGGTGGTGGGATGCCAGAAATGAGCCTCTGGCAGCTGGGAGAAGGAAAACACAGAGTACATAGGCAGGGACACCTTCAAGGCAAGGACAGACATGAAGAAGCAGGATTGTCAGCAGAGATGTCAATAGTAGAAATGTCAACAGAAAGAGAAGAGCCGAGAGTAACGAGAGGGCAAAGTACAAGCAGTGAGAACCTGCGAGCAACTGGATTGTCAGTTACCAGCTTCTGTCTGAGCACTGTAAACTGGAATGCAAAATTAATAACTGCTTCTAAGAGAAAAGCTTGATAGTCAAGGGGTAATCAGATGATTCCACACTGGGGGTCTTCTGACAGACTGGCATGGGTATAAACGTGGAGACACCAGCATGCTAAGATATATAAAGATATCTATTTTAACACATTTGCAAAGGAACAGAAGATCCAGTGCATGTCAAGCAGTGCTGGCAATAGTAGTTAAAGCAAGCAGCAGGATTTCAGATCAGGGTTAATACTTTTTGTCAAGACGGTTAAATTGTGGGGAAAAAAATCAGACGTGGTGAAGATCCTTGTGCATAGTTTCTGCAAACTTCCAGATCAAGTAACAGCTATTGCAGGAAAACAGGACAGACACTGCTGAGAGCAGAGTCAATGGCACTATGCAAACCACCAACTGCATCTTCGCCTCCTGTCCAAGCCCTAAGTTTATTTACATTTGGATGGGAAACAACCAGGAGGAAAATGTCATTCTGCATAAAAACAATATGCTAACTAGAGGTTGCAAAACTATGCACGGAAGTTAGGAAATGTCAGAAACAAACTTGCCCTTATTACAGCAATTCGGTTTTCACATATAATAACCCTGCGCTGCGTGACATCAGCGGGTGGCAGCGCAGCCAAGAGCCGCGCAGGGCCCGGCCGGGGCTCGGCCCCGAGAAGCGCTTTTCCTGCGGTGACTCACGGCCGCCCAGCCCGCGGGGAACGGTGTCACAGCGCCGTGCGGGACCCCCGGCTCTCGGGGCTTCCTCCGGGCGGGCGCCCAGCGGCTGGAGCTCCGCCCGCTGCCGGGAGGGCTCGTCCCGGTTCCCCGGCGGGAGCGGGAGCGGGACCCCGGCCCGGGCTCCATTTCCTGCCGCCGGCCCCGTCACCTGACGCCTCTAATGGCGCCGGGCGGCCGCGCGCCCGTGGAGCCGGCACGCCCACCACGTGACCCGCCCGCCGCGCCCCCTCCCCAGCGGCTGCGGTTACCGCAGTCCCGGGCCCCGCCCTCGCCCCCGCCCCCG